>NW_018921783.1:304377-319216 GCF_002207925.1 Prunus avium
GACTACTTTTGATCGTAACTTCTTCGTTACAACTCTAATTTGAGCCCACTACGTGTCTACAGACTCATCTCGACGTGCTCTACGCAACAATACCATTAAAATTTCCAAATTCTTTCCCGATCAAAAAGTTAACTTTTAAACCTATTAAAATATTCCATGAGTAAAATCATCTTTTTCTTAAATAATTTAATAATTAAATATTAATTTAAGACGAGGTTATTACAACTCCACCAAATCTCTTGGAGTAATTCCTATCATCTTTTTGAGGAAGAATAATCATAACCAAATAAGAATTATTTAGGATTATTCTCCCAAAACCCTAGCACACAAGGAAGCTATAAATACATAGCTACACAAAACATTTAAGGTAATTCTAAACTCACACTCAAAACCCTACGCAAACTCTTTCTCCCTCTCTCTCGCCGCCCCTTTTTCCTACTCTCCTCACACGGCTAAGTGCCACCACACACGGCTCCAGCCACCCGACTATCCACGTGAGAGAAAACTCAGTTCAATTTAGCTATTGTCATATCTTTTCTCAAAGATCCGATTGAACTAACTTAAGCATTGGAGGGCCTTTGGCCAACACCCCCTGAATGTGCTCTTTTACTCATATTTGTTTCGCATGAATAGAGGAAGAGAGAGAAGGAGGCTTGAAGGCTGAAGAATCTACACGTGAATATTCTCCCGTGAGAAATTTGCATAAACAAATTGGTGCTTTCTTTGAGAGCATGAGTTATATTCAACGCGTGCTCTTGAATCAAAGGAATCTATTTCCTCATTTTCATCGCTCAACTGAAGCCTTCCAAACAACCATGGTTGGAAGCAAGCTCACGAGAAGCAAGACTGCCGTAACTAGTCCAAGCCACCAAGAAGGCACGGCGTCGAGCCATCCCCTACGCTTCACCATCGTTGTTATGGTTCAAGCCGCAGCCGTAGAAGCTCCTCCTCTTGGCCCAGCGGCCATATTTAGGCGCATTTTGTATTAGGGCAAAAGTGTTTTCATTTGGGGGCTTATTTTTTTTTATTAATTTATTTTTAATGAATGGATCTTTCAATAAAGACCCATTTTGTATTAGGACTAAAGTTTTGGCTTTAACCCAACCGTTATATCAACTTATGATTGCGGCCCAATTTACCTGATCAGTACCATCTAGACACTTATTTAAGGATTAATTATTTCAAAAGTTACAACATGTGCCACTCCTATTTATAGGTCGTCAATGGGCTAGGCCTGGCCAGCTCGGGCCAAATTTAATGGGCTTGGGTCGGGCAGGACCACAAAGAGGAGAGAGAAAATAACGGGTCGAGTTGGGCTTTTACAACAAATTCAAAGCCCAGGGCCGCCCCATGGGCCAGGCCTGAGAAAGCCCACCGGGCCGAGCTAGGCCTATTGTGCCAGACATAAATGGGCCTACTATATTTTTCTCTTTTTTTTTCCTTTTTATTCTGTGTCTTTTTTTTTTTTTACACATTAATTAATACAAATTTAGTGATTTGTAGTTGAAGCTCAAACTTCGAGCCATGTCATCGAAGTTGGGGTGTTGGATAACTAAGTTCCAATCAGAATAGTTCATTCTGTATTAGAAGTTAGTTACCGTAACTTTTACCCGCCAATACTCCTTGTAGTTCAGCATAATGCGCCAATGAACTCGAATTGGGCACATATGCTCATACATCGAACTAGAGGTTCAAAGCTATCCATGTTATCCCTCCTACAAATTCAGAAAAGACATGTTTAAATTAAACTCACAAAAACACTAAATGTTACAACAAGTTAAGTGATATAAGTAGTAATGAAACTCACTCTGCACATATTTCTGGGCTGCTTGTATTACTTCGGCAGCCATATGAAGATGTTGGGCATGATACAATGTTGTTATCATAAAATGCAGAGAGAGAGACTCAACATGTTGGCATTTTACGAGCAATGAATGGTGAAAATATGCATGTCACGTTCCACGTCACTGTCATACACCAAAGGGCAAACAAAGAGGTTAAAAGTAAAATTTATACTACCCTAAATAAACACAAATACAAGAGTTGAATAAACATTGACTTAGTGCCCGTTTGGTATTGCTTATTTGGGGTGATAAGTGATTTTTTAAAAATTTTGTGAAACCCAACCCATTTGGTAAACTATGAGAAAATCACTTATTGTTAAAAATTGCTGTGGGAGAAAGCTATAAGGGAGAGCAGCTAATAAGGTGCTTTCATTTTTTGATTATGCAGGAATCAGTTTCAAAGAGGCGCTGGGTTTAATGATTATGCGACAATCATTTCTTGATTATATGGGAATCTGTACCAACAACACTTTTAACAAAAAGTTTACCAAACGCCAAACTGCTTTCTCACACAGCTGATTTCACTCACAGAAATTCTGACCGCGATTATTTTCACAGCATAGCAATGCCAAACTGGCCCTTACTCAATGCTTGAATGACCCTTCTTTTGTCTACAGTTGGGAACTTTGTGGGTTCCACAATACTTGTGGAGCCAAAAGTATAGCCAAGATCGGGTGCTTTCAAAGTGAAATTTTTAGGAACTCTCACATCTCTGTTGATGTTATCGGATTGACCAACAATCATAGTGAAAAAGCCTACATCTGGGGCTCCATTCTGCACCCAAGACCTAAGGAACCCTCATTTGCAACAATTTCTTACTTGTTGGTTGTATGAGGCCCCTAGCATTAGGTCAACAATTGTTGGGCTCCTCTCACAATTATGAGGGATTGCATCTTAAGAGATGAACAATTCCCTCGCTTCGTTGCTTCTGCTCCAAGCATGGACCAAATGGCTTTCTTCTTTACCCAAGTCCATCCAATTGACCATCCAGGAACTCGAATGTGTCGATAGTGCCAGTAATTATGTAGTGCTACGCATGCCTATTTATTTAAATCCATGTCAAATTTGTATGCATCCAATTGAGAGAAAATTAATTATAGCTCTCTTCCACTAATAAAAAAAAAACTCAGCAAAGATTTTTAAAAGCATAATAACAAAAGATACTAAAATAACAAAAATAATTGTGGAATTATGACGTATATATAGCTGTGGAAGGATAAAAGTAAATGTTTGTGCCTAAAAATCTCGGCCTGTTAGGCCGACCGAAGGAACAACCGCTTGGCCAAGGCACCTGCCCAAAAGCCGAACACGACAAGTTGTCATTCGCTCTTCCTCGTAGAATGAGGGAGATCTATGAAGGCGAGGTCTTCACGACCACGGTGAACTTTGAACGAAGAAAATAGTAACCCCTCAAATACACGGCCAAAGTGAAAAAGTCAAGGGGCGTTGCCACGTGTCATTAAGGACCCACGCTTCATTTAATGAGATAATGCTCCTGACTGCAGCAGAAAACCTACGATCCACGCAAAAGAAGAATTTACATTTAATGCATAAGGGAAGGAGGGAAGTGATTGGAGCCAGTGTATGGTGAGTAAAATCAGGATGATTAGGCGCGAAATCTTATGACTTGTAAGGCTAAGTCACCAACCATCATACCAGAACATTAAATGCTCCTCCAAGGCCCAAGACCCAGAACCGACGATTAGGGCGGCGGCCGAGATTTATGGGGGTTACACCACCATACTTCAAGTTCCCAAATGTTATTCAGACTACCTATTATCTCTGATCCACCGCATCATGCAGATATCGGCTTCGCCTGCCTCCTAGAGCCTCTTCTAAAAATACCAAGCTCCAACTACATTTAACAGGGTCAACACCAAACACATGCCTCCCAGAGCCTCTTCTAAAAATACCAAGCTCCAACTACATTTAACAGGGTCAACACCAAACACAAGCCTCCAACTGAGCAAATTACATTTTCCTGTCATTTATCTTCTTGTAACGCACTTTCAATACATTTACTTGCTTTCTTAGGAGTAGTGCAGATTGTAGGAAAGTCCGTTCATCAATATATCATACGACCCTTGGTTTCTCAAGGCATTGGAGCACCATCCTTGTTACTTGTTCCGTCCATCCCACATATCATACGACCGTTACAATCCAGCAACGCGCCAGAGCACCGCCTAAAAATCCACCATTAACACCCTCATTAACGGCCTTGTAGCTCAGGCCGTGAACCTGATGGCTGAGATCAGGTCCTCTCTCGGCCACAGTCGTTCTAATTAGAAGTCATACTCGAATAGGTGTGTAACTCATCCATCCATCCACTCGCATCATCATCGAATGCACGGTAGATCGTGCTGGCACGCCCACGCACAACTGCACCGCACTAAAGAATGACGACCCGTGTTGGCGCGGATCCCCTCGGCCAGGAGCACTAGGCCGTGAGATTTCCGGTGGTCAACAGTAAAGGTGACATCATTCATTTTCATAGAGGTTAAAGTAAAATAATAAGAGAATATAATAAAGTGGGATTCTAATCTAAGCAAAGGGAGCAAATATTTGGACATGGTCACATACTTAAAAGAAATAAGAAGGCATTAGGTAAATTGGTGACATGGGCCTTTAATGTTATCTACCTATGATTACGGTCCAATTTAGGCGCATTTTGTATTAGGACTAAAGTGTTGGCATTTGGGTGATTTTTTGTTTTTGTTTTTAAAAGGATCTTTCAATAAATGCCAATTTTGTATTAGGACTAAAGTGTTGGCTTTAACCCAAATGTTATCTACTTATGATTGCGACCCAATCTATCTGATCAGGTGCCAGCTAGACGCTTATTTTAGGATTAAATTTCTTAAAAATTACTACTTGTGCCACTCCTATCTAGAGATCGTCAAAAGGTCGGGCCTGGCCAACCCGGACCAAATTTAATGAGCTTGAGCTGGACTGTGCCTTAAGGAGGAGAGAGAAAATAACATGCTGAGCTGGGCTTTTACAATAGATTCAAAACCCATACCCGCCCCATGGGCCAGGCCTGAGAAAGCCCACTAGGGCGGGCCTAAATGGGCCTACTATATTTTTCAACATCTGATTCCCTTTTGCCAAGTTTTATATAAAAACTTCAAAGAAGTACATGATTCATTAGAACATGCATTGCCAATTTTTGTCTGCTATCATAATTTGGTTGACAAAATTAATAGTTTGGAATTTTTGAATAAAATGAGCAATTTGGCATCTTTAAGCTTCAGAAGTTAAATGTGCTTATGTTAATCACATTACATGCATACATATATATATGTTGATTTCTTTAGTGGAGTTGGTGATAAATTTACTAGTTGTTCTAATTGAGAACCATAACTATTATGACTAAATGTACAAATATACAGATCCCATTTAAAGGTGTCAAACATGACGTGTTTGGTCGGGCTAAGTCAGGTTGGGTCAGGCCGAGTCGGGTCTCGATTGTTAATTGTCCAATATGGTGATTTCATCAATTGGATGGAACTTAGCTTACTATATTTTTACTACTTACATCGAGTCTCGAGTGTTAAACGTCCAATAATCTGAAAGTTCAGAGGAGAAATTACTAAGAAATGGTTTATTAGTTTTATTTGTGCGAAATTATTGAGAAGCATACTGGAGTCTCTTTTTCGTTTTTTGTCAAACTGAACTTTTCATTTCATTCACAAGAGAAGAGTTACAAATAAAGCCCAACATAGCAAAGGCCCAAAACAACCACACTCGAGCAAGTAAAGCAGGAAAGATATAAAGAAAACACATGCTTTCATTACATTTGCTTTGGTAAGAAGCAATCAGTCTCTTAACCATTTGACATAGTCAATTTGTGAACATAAATTGTCACAAATATAATACCTATAGACATGACCAGCACAACTACTATTACAGAGATGGAAATAAAGTAGAGCTTCGACTCTATTTTTGGCAAGCTTGGATAGACATCATGTTGTGGCATTTGACAGTAATCTCTATCAAATAATACGGCCCTAGGAAATGCCCAACCATCTTCCAAAGTAAATGTTGCTCGATCTTTGTGGAAGAGCAACTCTGTATGTACATATCGGTTTGGCCCAGATTGCATCAGGATGTCAATGAAGAAGTTAATTCCCCAAAGCACTGTAGTATAATCTGTTGAGAGAAAAACAAAATTAATATTTTACATATTAATTAATAGAGATTTAGTGATTTGTAGTTGAAGCTGAAATTTCGAGCCATCAAAGTTGGGGTGTTGGATAACTAAGTTCCAATCAGAATAGTTCATTATGTATTGGAATTAGACACTTATTTTAGGATTAATTTTCTTAAAAATTACAACCTATGCCACTCCTATCTAGAGGTCGTCAATGAGCCGGGCCTGGTCATCCCGGGTCAAATTTAATGGGCTTGGGCAGGGCCGAGCCTCAAAGAGGAGAGAGAAAATAATAGGCCGGGTTGGGCTTTTACAACAAATTCAAAGCCTAGGCCTGCCCCATGGGCTAGGCCTAAATGGGCCTACTATATTTTTCTCTTATGTTTTTCCTTTTTATTATGTGTCTATTTTTTTCTCCATTTTTTTTTCTATATTTATAGTTCTCTATTTTTTCCATAAATTCTTCAATTACAAATTAAGTGAAATCACTGTAATGCCTCCTTTTATACATAGGTATTTATAATTGGCGAAAAAAAACACGAAACACAGATATTGGGCTTGGTCTTGGGCTTCCAGAGAAATTTGCACAGATCAATCTATACTGGAAGTTAGTTACCGTAATTTTTACCTACCAGTACTCCTTGTAGTTCAGCATAATGCGCCAATGAACTTGAATTGAGCGCATATGCTCATACATCGAACTAGAGGCTTGAAGCTATCCATGTTATCCCTTCACAAAAGACATGTTTAAATTAAACTCACAAAAACACTAAATGTTACAACAAGTTAAGTTATATAAGTAGTAATGAAACTCACTCTGCACACATTTCCGGGCTGCTTGTATTACTTCGGCAGCCACATGAAGATGTTGGGCATGACACAATGTTGCTATCGTAAAATGTGGAGAGAGACTCAACATTTTGGCATTTTATGAGCAATGAATGGTGAAAATGTGCATGTCACGTTCCACGTCACTTTCATACACCAAAGGGCAACACAAGGAGGTTAAAAGTAAAATTCATACTACCCTAAACAATCACAAATACAAGGGTTGAATAAACATCGACTTACTCAATGCTTGAGTGACCCTCCTTTTGTCTACAGTTGGGAACTTTGTGGGTTCTACAATACTTGTGGAGCCGCAAGTATAGCCAGGACCAGGTGCTTTCAAAGTGAAATTTTTAGGAACTCTCACATCTCTGTTGGTGGTTTTGGATTGACCAACAATCATAGTGAAAAAGCCTACATCTGGGGCTCTATTCTGCACCCAAGACCTAAGGACCCCTCATTTGCAACAATTTCTTACTTGTTGGTTGTATGAGGCCCCAGGCATTTGCTCAACAATTGTTGGGCTCTGCTCACAATTATGAGGGATTGCATCTTTAAGAGATGAACAATTCCCTCGCTTCGTTGCTTCTGCTCCAAGCATGGACCAAATGGCTTCCTTCTTTACCCAAGTCCATCCAATTGACCATCTAGGAGCACGAATGTGTAGATAGTGTCGGTAATTATGTAATGCTACGTAGGCCTATTTATTTAAATCCATGTCAATTTTGTATGCATCCAATTGAGAGAAAATAATTATAGCTCTCTTCCACTAATAAAAAAAAGTTAAACTCAGCAGAGATTTTTAAAAACACAATAACAAAAGATACTAAAATAACAAAAATAATTGTGGAATTATGACGTATATATAGCTGTGGAAGGATAAAAGTAAATGTTTGTGCCTAAAAATCTCGGCCTGTTAGGCCGACCGAAGGAACAACCGCTTGGCCAAGGCACCTGCCCAAAAGCCGAACACGACAAGTTGTCATTCGCTCTTCCTCGTAGAATGAGGGAGATCTATGAAGGCGAGGTCTTCACGACCACGATGAACTTTGAACGAAGAAAATAGTAACCCCTCAAATACACGGCCAAAGTGAAAAAGTCAAGGGGCGTTGCCACGTGTCATTAAAGAAGGGATCTTTCAATAAAGGCCCATTTTGTATTAGGACTAAAGTGTTGGCTTTAACCCAACAGTTATCTACTTATGATTGCGGCCCAATTTATTTGATCAGGTGCTAGCTAGACACTTATTTTAGGATTAATTTTCTTAAAAATTACTATTTGTGCCACTCCTATCTAGAGATCATCAATAGGCTGAGCCTGGCCAGCCCGGGACAAATTTAATGGGCTTGGGCTGAATTGGACCTTGAGGAGGAGAGAAAAAATAACAGGCTGAGTTGGGCTTTTACAATAAAGTCAAAGTCCATACCCGCCCCTTGGGCTAGGCATGAGAAAGCCCACTGGGCCGGGCTAAATGGGCCTACTATATTTTTCAACATCTAATTCCCTTATACCAAAGTTTTATATAAAAACTTCAATGAAGTACATGATTCAGTAGAACATGCACTGCAAATTTTTGTTTGCTATCATAATTTGGTTGACAAAATTAGTAATTTGGAAATTTTGAATAAAATGAGCAATTTGGCATTTTTAAGCTTCAGAAGTTAAATGTGCTTACGTTAATTACATTACATGCATACATATATATGGTGATTTCTTTAGTGGAGTTGGTGATAAATTTACTAGTTGTTCTAATTGAGAACCATAACTATTATGACTAAATGTACAAATACATGGATCCCATTTAAAGGTGTCAAACAGGCCGTGTTGGGTCGGGCTAAGTCAGGCTGGGTCAGGCTGGGTCGAGTCTCGAGTGTTCACCGTCCAATATGGTGATTTCATCAATTGGATGGAACTTAGCTTACTATATTTTTACTACTTACATCGAATCTCGAGTGTTAAACATCCAATAATCTAAAAGTTCAGATGCGAAATTACTAAGAAATGGTTGATCACTTTTATTTGTGCGAAATTACTGAGAAGTGTATTGGAGTATCTTTTTCGTTTTTTGTCAAATTGAACTTTTCATTTCATTCACAAGAAAGAGTTACAAATAAAGCCCAACATAGCAAAGGCCCAAAACAAGCACACTTGAGCAAGTAAAGCAAGAAAGATATAAAGAAAACACATCCTTTCATTACATTTGCTTTGATAAGAAGCAACCAGTCTCTTTGCTCAACAACTATTTGACATAGTCAATTTGTGAACATAAATTGTCACAAATATAATAACTATAGACATGACCAGCGCAACTACTATTACAGAGATGGAAATAAAGTGGAGCTTCGACTCTATTTTTGGCAAGCTTTGGTAGACATCATGTTGTGGCATTTGACAGTAATCTCCATCAAATAATACGGCCCTAGGAAATGCCCAACCATCCTCGAAAGTAAATGTTGCTCGATCTTTGTGGAAGAGCAACTCTGTATGTACATATCCGTTTGGCCCAAATTGCATCAAGATGTCAATCAAGAAGTTAACTCCACAAAGCACTGTAGTATAATCTGTTGAGAGAAGAACAAAATTAATAATTTACACATTAATTAATAGAGATTTAGTGATTTGTAGTTGAAGCTGAAACTTCGAGCCATCGAAGTTGGGGTGTTGGATAACTAAGTTCGAATCAGAACAGTTCATTATGTATTGGAATTAGACACTTAATTTAGGATTAATTTTCTTAAAAATTACAACTTGTGCCACTCCTATCTAGAGGTCGTCAATAGGCCGGGCTTGGTCAACTCGGGCCAAATTTAATGGGCTTGGGCTAGGCCGAGCCTTAAGGAGGGGAGAGAAAATAACAGGCCACGTTGGGCTTTTACAACAAATTCAAAGGCTATCGGGCAGGGCCCGGGCCTGGCCTAAATGGGCCTACTATATTTTTCTCTTATCTTTTTTCCTTTTTTTATGTGTCTGTTTTTTTCTCCCTTTTTTTTCTATGTTTATAGTTCTCTACTTTTTCCATAAATTCTTCAATTACAAATCAAGTGAAATTAGTGTAATGCCTCATTTTATACAGAGGTATTGATAATTGGCCAAAAAATACATGAAACACTGATATTGGGCTTGGTCTTGGGCTTCCAGCAAACCAACCAAACTTATATATATATATATATAATAAATGGGCTTGTGGGCCGGGCCTTAATGGGCTTTGCAGGTCTGGCCTTCATGGGCTCAAACAAGCCGGGCTTATGGGCGGGACTGGGCTTTAGACACCCCAACCCATTAAATAGCGGGTCGGGCCATCCCAAAGACCGTAACAAGCTAGGCTGGGTTGGGTTTTTTCTTGATGGGCCGAGTGGGCCTCTATTGGTCCATGAGCCCGCTGGCCAAATGATCTATCCTATATCACGATGAGACCACTAAATCCTGCAAATGGCCGACAACTTTGTGTAAATATTATTATTCCTTCCAACTTTAAATGGTCAAACAAAGAAAATCGGAAACTCTATCAGATTATTACTATAGTTAGACTTTCTCTAAGGTTTCTTCAAATTCACAAGTTGTCAAAAGTCGAAATGATGAGTTTAAGGAAAGACAAAAAACAAAAGAAAAGAGAGAGAAGTGTTAAGAGTATAAAGGGTTTAATGTGTAGATGTTGACAAGTGTCATAATCTAGGCCATAGAAAGAGATATAAGCTCTCTCTTATATACTGGAGCCATGTATAGAAATGAATAATCTGAAAAAGTTAATAATAATACAATACAATCTTTTATCAAACTCTCCTTTATTCTATTTTCTTAAGCTCTGTTAACATGGTATCAAGAGCCATGGATCGATCCTGAGTTCTTCTGCTTCCGCTTTCTCTGCCTTGATATTCTTTTCTGGCTCTCCATGGAAATCGACGTCAATATCTGCTTCTTCCATATCATTCTTGAATTCTCAATTTCGTCAAACTGATTCAAGGTTTGGGTTTCTATTCAGCTTGCTTTTGGGGATTTGGGTTTCAATAGGGTTTTGTCACTGTTTTGGGAATTTCCAATGTTCTTGATCGATTGCTAGTCAGTTTTGGGGATTTTATATGAGATTGCTGATTTCAAGCCTTCGAATTGGGGATTTACGAATTTATATCTGCTTCGAGTAATTCTCCATTGATTTGCGAATTCAAAGACCCATCGATTGGGATATGTTATTGTTTTCTATAAGGATTACTACTCAACTTGTAGCTGCTCAGATTGATTCGACTCGCTGACTTCAATTCTATGTCTGCCTACGGAGGTTCTATTTCCTCAACTATGGTGGATTTCAGATTCTTAGTTGCATTCCTGCTCTTTGGATCCTATGGATGTTCTTTTGGTATGTCTGTTGTTCATCCTCTGTCTCTCTGATTTCAATAATTAGAGAAATACCTTTGATAGTTATTGTAGCTGCTCCCAAATCAAATATTGAATTCCTTGGTATAACATCACCAACCTGTTCTTGAATACATCATCATGGATCAAATATTGATGGTTCATTTGTTATTTGCTTTGTAAATTTTCTAGTGCATCCAAAATCTCAGTACCCCTATTCTTGACTCTTAAATCCCACTTCTTTGGAGAACAAGAAAATCTTCAATCAATCAATACTTACATGGTTCTGTCACAATTCTCTTCTCAATCTTCTTATCTCAAGGGACAAAGAATTTCCCATTTCTCATTCTCTTCTATCTCTTTTCTCCAATATCTAAGGCAACAAAAACATTTCTCAATTCTTCCTCTTTCCTATCTCTTTTCTACAAACTCTAAGGGTACCACAAAATTTCCCAATTCTTCCTCTTTTCTATGTCCTTTCTACAATCTCTCTGATTAGGGAACAAATGGATTTCCCAATTCTTCTTTCTTTCTATCTCCTTTCTTTAAATTTTTAGGGAACAAAGAATTTCCCTCTTCTCTTATTCTATCTCTTTCTATATGTGGGAGGTCTGATTTCTTATTGAGGATGCAATTATTTGGCAAATTTGGGATACTTGGTGGTTCATATCGTGAATCAGTTGCTAAATCTCATAGGCACACAGTTAATCATTTGTGGTCAATAAGGTAGCAAAATTCGTTGACTGGAAGTGTTGATGGTGCATGTATTATGCCTCTGATATTACTTGTTAATCAGTTGCCAAAGTTTTATAGGGTGTATTTGAGTTGTCTGTGGTTCCTATACTCTCTCTGGATCAGTGGAGGGTTTAGCATGTCTTCATTGGAGGAAATATGATGGCCTGGAGTTGGTACTGTTTTTTTTATACGTGTCAATTTGGCCAACTTTGCTGGGTTATGCTTCACATGAGTACTCTTATGTCTCAAGCTTTCGATTGGTGCTCCAAACACAACGAAAAGAAAAAAAAAAAAAAGTCTACTCTGCTTCAACTGCAGCAAAATTCAACGCTTTTTCTGCTTCTTTGGTTTACGCATTGTTCCAATCTCATGGTTGGATTCTCCTTGTGACTGGTTCCTATCCATGTCCACCTCAATTTGTTGTTGGTTCTAATTCTGAGGAAATTGAAGCAAATACGGTCTGGCAGTTCCATGACAAAGCTTTGATGCTGTTACTTTGTCTGCCTCTGCTATTTCTTGTGTAATTGGTAGTACCAATGCTAGGGAGATGTGGTTCACTTTGAAAGAAAGGTTTGCTGTTATTACCAAGATACTAGTATTTTTCTTCTGAAGACTTGTCTCTACAATATGAAGAAAGGTTCAGATTCTATAGCTCAATATCTTAATCATATTAAGGATGCAAGAGATCAGCTATCCTGTGTTGGCGTGCACTTTATTGATGAAGACGTTATCATCTTGGCTCTCAATGGTTTACCTGCAGAATACAACACTTTTTGGTGTGTTCTGCAATGCCGAGAAAGTATGCTCTCATTCAAGGAGTTTCACTGTCCATTGCTTGCTGAAGAAATAATGATTGCATATTCTAGTCATGCTTGCTATGGAGGTTCAGATGATATAGCAGCCCTTGCAGATGCTATCATGCCTCCCCTGCAACATGAGTTTTGCCTCTTGGTTGCAGTATTTGGCATTCCTATGAAGTCTGCCTGTTGACGTTGGTTTGTTCAAACTCCTTGATCATTTTGGGATCAATGGCATAGTCATTCTCGTTCTTTCTTCGTTCTGTCATGGACCCGCGCATCACCTCGCCTTGCTGCAATATCATGCTTGGTTTCACCAACCATGATCTTGAGGGGGGATGTTAAGAGTATAAAGGGTTTAATGTGTAGATGTTGACAAGTGTCATAATCTAGGCCATAGAAAGAGATATAAGCTCTCTCTTATATACTGGAGCCATTCCTTCCAACTTTAAATGGTCAAACAAAGAAAATCGGAAACTCTATCAAATTACTATAGTTAGACTTTCTCTAAGGTTTCTTCAAATTCACAAGTTGTCAAAAGTCGAAATGATGAGTTTATTTATTCTATTTTCTTAAGCTCTGTTAACAAGAAGGTACGAACCTCAGTTTTCAGAAGACAGAGCTCATCAAAACGAGAAGCAAAGAGCTTGATTGCAGCTTCATTGATGGTGAAACTTGGGTTGCTTTTGTTGCACAAAAAATTCAAAGTCAGGGAGATTTCTTTCCTTAAAAGATGATGACAAAATCAAGCCTTCTTGTCCTCTCAAAGACATGGGTGAAGTAAGAAAAGTTGTGATGGTAAGATTTGCTTGTTGGGTTGTATTAATGTGTAAGGTTGGTTGTGCATTTGGATTGACCTTCTGCTTATCATTCTGAATTGCATCCCATGACTGGTGTAGGGGTTTAGAGGTCAACAGCACATTTGCCAATTCTAGGCCGCTGCTAAATCTGTCATCAAAAAATAAAACCAAAAAACAGAGTAAGATATGGTGTTGATTTAGCAACTAACTTTGTTAAATTTTTACTATAAAAAGAAAAAAAAAATCATTGAGAAAGAAAGAAAAAGAACATTGAACTTTACTTACTAATTGCTCATCTTATTCTTATAGCGTTTTCCGATCTGTTAACAAACACAGTAGAGGAGAATGAAAACCAGGATGGTTGATGTCTTCCTTATATACATGGAAATGAATTGCTATCTAAGTGTACACAATAACAAAAGATCCTAAAATAACAAAAATAATTGTGGAATTATGACATATATGCGGCCAATGGCGGACCCATGAAGAACTTTTTTTTTTGGGTAGAACTTTTATAACTAGGAGTTTTTGGGCTAATTAATATTATATGGTAGGATTATATATAGAAAATATGGTAGGATTTCAATGGGTAGAAGAAAATAAAATCTGATTTGGGTGGCTAGGATAGTTTGAATTCTAAAAGATAAATAGGCTAATATTTAATTGTAGTGGATTTTGTTGTAAAAGAAATACTAATGTACAAAACCAGCACTAGGCTAAAGCCCAGTTGAGCTCCTTCATAGGTTCGCCTTTGCATGCGGCCGCATAAAAGTAAAGGTGACAACACTCATTTTCATAGAGGCTAAAGTAAAACAATAAGAGAATATAATAAAGTGAGATTCTAATCTAAGCAAAGAGAGCGCATATTTGGACATGGTCACAGACTTACAAGAAATAACAAGTCATTGGGTAAATTTGTAACATGGGCCTTGTTGTGTAGATACAGCTGCACCAAAATGGATTTAGTTGCATCCTCAACTTGTGATACTCGCAAGTGCACGAACCGTTGGTAGTTTAGCGTATGTAAGTGCGAGGTCGATTCCACAGGGATTGGTGATTGAATGATCCAATTCAGTTTTCCTACACAAAACAAAAACAAAAACAAAGAACATGAAAGAAGGAAGAAAATAAGAAAGTAACTCAAGCAAATAAGTTCCCAAGTTCAATTTAGATTAATGGATTGATTCTAGCTAAAGTATGATTAAGCCATGGTGTGTGGTCATAACCTTGTGTTCCTAATTCCCTAATTTGATCATTTGTTGTCTAACCTAAAATTAAGCATTAGGAACCCATTAAACATAGAAGAACAATTTAAACAACCAAGCATGTATCTAATCC
>NW_018921783.1:342873-363870 GCF_002207925.1 Prunus avium
ACGGAAAACTAATGGTGAGGGGAGTTGGGGCCGCGAGAAGTGGAGAGCATGAAGATGAAGGAAGCGAGAGAGAAGCTAAAGGAGGCGATTCGGAAGACGAGGATGAGGTAGTTGAAGCGCCTGAGCTTCCGTAGCGAGACGGTGGAGTCGAAGGGATGGTTTGGGATCGGGTACGGCGTCGGTAGAGGGAGAGATACAGAATGAGGAAGAGAGAATGGGTCGGAAGAGGCTGAAAGAAAGAAAAGAATAAAAAAAAAGGGGAAAAGGAGGAAGGAAGAGAGACTTGGTCGTGAGAGGCTGAAAGAAAAAAAAAGAAAAAAGAAGGAAGGGGAGAGAAGGCTGTGGGCCCCTTATTGATTTGTTTTTTCAGATTTCCACATAAAAGTTAACTAAGGTTAATGATAGGACACGTGTCACCCTTTGGAGGTAGTGGTGAGGGTACACCTCTAGTCAAGGGTGGTGAGCAAAAATGCTCCCTAATAGAAATAGTCTCTATAAAATGATAAAAGGGACTGATTCAATAATTTTCCATGACTAATAAATTTAAAAACTCGGAAATCCGTGCCATCAGTATTAAAGAAATTATATATAATACTTTCATGTCAGATATATATTAGAAAATAAGGCACTGACAAATTAATCAGTGCCTAAGTTGTCCACCATTTCCAGTAGTGGGCACGAATCAACACAAATACTTAATTAAACTTTTAAAAATATATAAATAAAAGACTCATTATACCAACTAAGTGAAATTATACGTATACCAA
Source organism: Prunus avium (assembly GCF_002207925.1). The sequence continues at coordinate 343,641 of NW_018921783.1, forward strand.
AATGATTTTCCTCCTTTTTCTCATCCCAAGAGTCCTACCTCTCTCTGCTTACTCTCTCTCTCTCTCTCTCTCTCTCTCTCTTATATTTGTCTGGATTTCTTGGTCTAGTTTTAAATTTAATTCTTGGTATTGTGTTTGTAAATCTAACCCATTGTCCGGTTTGGGCTAGATCTGTGTTATGTCTCTTACAAATCTTTCATTTGAATGAGTTTTGCTTAGCGACTCATGGTTTTTGTTTGACTGGTTGTAGAAATAAAACGTATGGGACAAGTTCTTGTTGTTGTTGATGGCATATTGAATCTTTTTGAAAGGTAATTTAATGAAATTTCTCTTGTTCACCAATGAATTCACTCTCTGTCAAAATCATAAATTTCTTTGTATTTTTTAGTGGGTATTTGTGTTTCTGAATTTTGAGGATTTATTTGTGTTTATGTTTATGGTAATGCAGATGCGGTTAATAGGCTTAATGCTCTCGGGGGCAGAGGTGAATTTTTACTCCTTTTTCAACACTAATTTTCTTTTCTTTTTTTAAAATGGTCAATTTTTAGTCCTAAATCTAGATATTTATTGCTTTTCAAGAAGATGAGCTCTCTCCTTCAGTTCAACATGTAAAGACTCTTCCGGTGTATCTCCATAATCCATGGTCGGAAAAAATTCTTCTTGGGGAGGAGGTTCTCTAAGCTTGACATAGTACAAGGTTTACAAGAGTGATAGTTTGCAAACCGAACGGGAAAGAGAAAACCGATGAATGGTTTAAAGAACCGATGTTTCAACATATTGAAACAACTTTGACCCAAGAAAAAACATATTAAAACAACAAAATCGCTATGGGACAATCAGATATTTTTATATATAAAAAAAGGTTTATGTTTTTAGAGACTGATAAGCATTATGTACCTTTTAATTCTATTAGGCACGGATGTATTTAGAATGGATGTACGCGTATTGGTTGGACAGAATGTGGGACCCATTGGGAAAATAAGTCACGGAGATTTGCAATCCGTGCCATATTAGCAATAGAGGACCCCTATAAAAGACACTGTTATAAATCAGTGCCTATTACTACATTAGGCACTGTTTTCAGTCCCTAAAGAATATAAAAGGGACTGCTTACCCTCAGCCTCCATAACAGTGTGTTTGCTTCTCCTCCTTGTTGTGGCACATGGTTAGCATATCCTCATCTCATCCCTTTTATAAATATCTTGGTAATGTCCACACTATATAGTTGTCGATCTTTAAATTAATTGTTGGATATACATATATTCAGATTTGCGAGATGGAGTTAAAAGGCTGTAAAAGACACTGTTATAAATCAGTGCCTATTACTACATTAGGCACTGTTTTCAGTCCCTAAAGAATATAAAAGGGCAGCCTCCATAACAGTGTGTTTGCTTCTCCTCCTTGTTGTGGCACATGGTTAGCATATCCTCATCTCATCCCTTTTATAAATATCTTGGTAATGTCCACACTATATAGTTGTCGATCTTTAAATTAATTGTTGGATATACATATATTCAGATTTGCGAGATGGAGTTAAAAGTGGGAAATTTGAACATGAGAAGAAGGTTTCGTCCCCTTCCCCGTCGTCGGAAATCTATCATCTAGAATGTGAATCTAGTAGCCAGTGCTTTGGTTGCGATCCTCCTAGCTGCAATATCAAGAATAAGCTTGTAACTTGCTCAAATTCAAAAACACTCCAGCTCTCCGCTTGTAGTACTAATAAAGGAATAAATAAAGAGTGATGATTTCCCCACTCCAATTTTATTCACTAACACTCCATTTTATAACTAAAAAAAGGAGTGTAAGTGGATAAAATTGGAGTGGGAAAATCATTACCAAATTATGCACAAGAAGATCAATTTTGATCCGAGTAATAATATTCTATTATATTTATTGCATTCTCATGGACGTATTAATTTCTGTATATGAATCATTTTTCTTTTCGTTGTGTTTTTTTCAGTCATTGGAAGAGTGAAGATTTATTGTTTAATACGTTGCTTCATTTGTCAAAATGATACGAATTGTTTTAAATTAACATTACAAAACAATTTAAATAATTTGATTCAGTCTAGCTAGTGTGACCAATACTTATTAATGTAAAAATATATGATTTTATGGACAAACATGCGTTAAGGGTACAATTCTAAGATACCAAAATGTAATTGAAATTAATTCAATTTAAAATAGAGTTAATTACATTTTTTATTACTGGGGTTTCTATATTTGCATATTTGTTTTTGGTGATTGACATGTTTCATATTTGGTCATCTTGTGAAATCCGCTTCCACCGCACACAATAGTGGGGGAGTGTTGGTACGTTTTGGTCAATAAACGTGGCACATTTCCAACTCTCCCATTGTTGGGATTCTAGGATGAACAACACATTTTCTAACTGTTGGATTTTTCATATCTGTTATGCATGTTTCGATTTGTTGTGGATATCCTCATCTCATCCCTTTTATAAATATCTTGGTAATGTATGCATACTATATTGTTGTTTTGTGGGATAATCTCAACAAAAACATTAACAATTGCTTTGATTTGTTAAAATTATAATCGATTAACAAGCTCTCTCTTTCTCCCTTGTCTCTCAGGTTTTCTTAATAAGAAAGAGTAGCAGTATTTCATATTGCTAATGTTGGAATTTTAAAAAGGTTTTAAAAAATTTACCGTTTTGATTTGTTTAATTATTTTGGTTGTTTTATTTTATTTATTGTGGGGTTATAAATATTTAATTTTCAGGTTTTATTTCTATACTGAATGTTTTAATGTTCTAGTTTAATGTAGTGGAGGTTACATCTTCTTGGATGCCTATAAAAGGCCACTCCTCCTTCACATTTGAGATACCACTAAAATACCACAATACGATACGCCACAATATGTTTTTCTCTTCTTCTACCTTCATACTTTCTATACTTTTGATTATTATTTTTGGGCAATGGTTCTATGACTTGGAGACCTATATCCGGCTGCGAACGTGCTCATAGCGGACCTTGAGCCTGTGTATTGGAGGTCGTGTCTTAGAGTATTGTAGACCGTTAGTACCTGCCAGGGCCGGTCTTAAGATTTTGGGGGCCCTGTGCGAAACTTAAATTAAGGCTCTCACATAATCTAATACAAACTTACACTGTGGCATACAACAATTTTATTTTTTAAAGTAAAAAATAATCATCAATTAGCATGTGTTTGGGCCCAAATTTAGCACGCCAAAAACAAAAGCCCACACCATCTCCTAGGCCGCTTGTATCAGACGACCTCAAGCCCATCAGCACGACCCAGCCTATTAAATGAGTGGACAGGCCAAAACACGGCCCAAAACATTAAAGGGCTTGTGAACAATAGGAATCAGAAAAAACTTGGGCCTCGAAGAAATCCAAAGTTAGGCTTAAAAGCAAACTAGACTCAAGCTGGCCTTCAAACGGAACAGCCCCACGTGATCCCTGACTTGGAGGAGTCAATAATTTCGGCTGAAAACTGGAAATAGAACAGGAGCAGGTATGAAAGAAGAAAAAATCTAAAGTAGCTTGCTGCCAGAAGATTAGAACCCGCTTAGTTTATCTAAAAGATATTATGATATTTTGGAGGAATACCATTTTCGAGGATAAGCAGACTCTGTTTTTATAAAAAGAGAGATAAGCGGGAAACATGAAACTGTCCAAAAGCTGAGAGCCAGCCATCTCCAAGGCTCCAGACCTTTTGCAGAAGCAGGTGGAATGGAAGAACAGGCAGGGCACTCCATCAAAAATACAGAAGTGGTCACCTCAGGAACTAATCGTTGAGTGCTTACTCGCCAGAAAATGGATAGAACCCCTGTTTATTTCATTTTAAAAATTAAAAGATCTTTTGATTACTTGCCGCCCATTCCCGGAGGAACACTTCCTATATATACAAGAGAGGGTGAATAGAGCAAAGGCACAATCAATCAACCAAAACTCAGTCAAAAGACAAACACTCAAATGATCACTTGATCACAAAATCCTAAACAAGTTCCAACAGACTTTCGAGCCTGAAATATTCAAAAGCTTGCCAACAAGCTTGCAGAATCATCCTGTCTTCTCCCAGCAAAGACAAGTTTAAATCGCTACCTCTGGTTTGAATCCCAGTTCACTAGTCAACAATAACGAGATTTCTCTCGTTACAAATTTGGTTTAGTACAAGCCAAGCTAAGCAGAGTTTCGAGTTTTCTCAAATATGAAAAACTCAACAAATTTGTGAAGAGCCCTGACTAAGCAGCACAGGTATTACAGCCCACTTGCAGCTTGAGTCCAGCCACTTCTGCCCCTTTCAGACTGGAGAAGTCCCAGTTCTGCCCATCCAAAAACCTTCCAGGGTTCGAAATAGATTAAAGCTCTGCCAAACTCAAGCTTTGGTATCGATTTACAGCTGAAGCCTAACAGTTGAAGTTGTTAAAAGTCCAGTCCAGCACAGGCGTACCCAGTCCAGCATTGGTTCAATCTGTCATCTTTCATTCTGGCCAGAACTGCCGGTTTTTATACTGAGATAAATTGTAAAAGTCCTTACCAGTCTAAGGCATAGAAAAGAACTTACTTGGGAGATATTCCTCACCCAAATTCACAATCGTTTGGTAAAAGTTAATAACTTGGGGCGCAAGTTATTTTACCATAAGTCTGTTAGGGTTGAAAAATTGCTAACAGTGGCACGCTCAACACATAAAGAAAGTTAATTCACAGACCAAAACATGGTCTTTGAATTAATGAGGAACTTTGCCCTGTCATCTCAGGAAGTAAATTAAAACGGGTGAACAGCATGCAAATCACAAATCAAATTTATAAAAAATTTGACGTTTCAATTCAAGAAACTTAAATACCAGTATGTTCAGCATAAAGACTTGTATATATATATATAAACTATCAAATATATATGAACTATATGCAGTGCTCGTTATCTTTCATTATATAATCAATCAACGTGATGAGACAGGCGGGCCTCGAACCCACACTCGTCCTCGTGTAAATGTCCTACATGGGCTATATATAATAATATACGTTAAAAAAATTTGGGGGTCCTGTGCGGTGGCACCACTTGCACACTCTCGGGGCCACCTCTACCTACACGTAGGGAGGCGGCAAAGGTTTTAGGATAGCACCATACCAAGCTTGCTTTCTTAATCTTAATTTATTTTTTTATGTGTTTCTTTAGTTTTACTTTACCTTAAAAAGCTTTCTATTTTATTCTATATATTATTTATAACATAAATATTTTTGCATATGGCTTTACAGAAAAAAATAAAAACTATAATTTTTATAACAGCTAACTCCTCCATGTTCTGTTTCCATGCAGTGTAATCAAAATTGGTACATAGTTTTGTTGTGCTAGTTTCCTACTCTCTTTTGCAGTTGTTACGTTTACTTTTGGGATATTTCTTTCCCTCTTTCTAGGAAAGAATGGCAAATTTAAACATGGGTTCTTTGTGCCTTGTATTTTGTAAAGTAAAATACATTATATTTATACGTGCATATTGCTATATAGTAATCAATAATGCTCTAAAATACTCTTATCGATAAAAAATAATATGAATTTCTCTTTTTTAATTACTTTAATTAGTAGTTATGTTTTATTATTATTTACTTAGTGAATATTTAGTATTTAAATATTTAAATATATTTTATTTTTAATCAATAATATGTGAGCATTTTGTGAATAATACTTGAATTTTGTGTGTATTATTGAAAATTTGTAAAAAACAAGTGCATTATACATGAAAAATACATACGTGCGTGTACAATATGAGTATTAAACGTGAAAATGCTAAATTCTTTATACGGGTAATAACTCTGGAAAAGTAAAAACTCGAAATGGGACAATAGAGACTTGAATAATGGGCTAATAGTAATGGATAATGCTCTAAACTACTCTTATCAATAAACAAAAATCTGGGAAAATCAATTATAAAAAAAAGATCACAGTATGTAAAGAGTATAGCCGCCTGGCTATACTATTTTTAAAAAAGTATTTAAAAAAACCGACCCCAGTAACACCGTGCGGCTATACTCTTTTATATAAGAAAATAATTCGGCGTTTAGCTACGCGGCTATACTATTTATAAAAAAAAAATTTGTGAAACGAGTATAGCCGTTCGGCTATACGCTATAAATAGAATATTTCAAACGCATAGCCGCTAGGCTATACTCTATAAATAGATTTTTTTTTAACAGTATAGCCGAGCGGCCTTCAATTAGTAGTTATGTTTTAATTATTATTTATTTAGTAAATAATCAGTATTTAAATATTTAAATATATTTTATTTTTAATCAATATGATGTTAACAATACGTTAATTTTGTGTATATTATTGAAAATTTTGTTAAAAATAAATGTATTAAACATGAAAAAAATATATACATACATGTACAACACGAGTATTAAACGTGAAAATGCTAAATTCTTTATACGGGTAATAACTCTGGAAAAGTAAAAATTCAAAAAGGGAGAATAGAGACTCAGGTAATGGCATAGTAATGGATAATTCTCTAAACTACTCTTATCGATAAGAGTTATATAATAACTACTTTGGTAGTAGGGTGTACTCAGTTTAAAAAATCACATTGCTAATGAATGGGTATAGCCCCACGGCTATATTATATATACAAAAGAATTTAAAAAAAAAACGACTACAGTAAAGCCGTTTGGCTATACCATTTTTATATAAAAAGTAATAATTTGGTGTATAGCCGCGCAGCTATACTATTTACAAATAAAAAAATAAAAAAATAAAAAGAAGGACCCGCCTAGTGCTCGGAGGGTGTTTTTGTGACAAGAGTATAGCCCAGCGGCTATACTATATAAATAGAATATTTCAAACGTAGAGCCGATATTTCAAATGTATAGTTGTGCGACTATACTCTATAAATAGAATTTTTTTTAAAGTATAGCCGTGTGTAGCCTGATTTGAATTTCTTTTTTTTAATTACTTTAATTAGTAGTTATGTTTTAATTATTATTTACTTAGTGAATAATTAGTATTTAAATATATTTTATTTTAAATCAATAATATGTGAATATTTTGTGAATAATACTTGAATTTGGTGTGTATTATTGAAAATTAAAAAGGGGAGAATAGAGACTTTGGTAATGGTTTAATAGTAATAGATAATGCTCTAAACTACTCTTATCTATAAACAAAAATTAAGATTGAGATTTTCGGGGGCCTGTGCGAAACTTAAACTGTGGTACTCACATAATCTATAACACAAACTTACACCGTGGCATACACAATTTTTATTTTTTAAAGTAAAAAATCATCATCAATTAGCATGCAAATCACAAATCAGATTTATAAAAAATTTGACGTTTCAATTTCAGAAACTTAAATACCAGTATGTTCAGTATAAAGACTAGGTTTTCCTTTTAGTGCTTGTTAACTATATGATTATGAAGACTTGTATGTAGTATAATTATATATATATGAAGTATATAAATCAATCATCACCCCACAACCAAATATAATATTATATATATAAACTAGCAAATATATATGAACTATATGCAATGCTTGTTATCTTTCATTATATAATCAATCAGCGTTATGAGATAAGCGAGCCTCGAACCCACACCATAAGTAGAAGTTAAAGTGCAACAAAACAATGTTGCCAAACCCGTCCTTTTGTAAATGTCCTATGCGGGATTTATATATATAATAATTAAAATATTAATATATATAACATATACGTGAAAAAAAAAAATTGGGGGCCTTGTGTGGTGGCACCACTTGCACACTTTCAGGGCCTCCTCTACCTGCACGTAGGGAGCTACAAAGGCTTTAGGATAGTGTCTTTGGCATGCTTCACCGTACAAGGCTTGTTTTCTTAATCTTAATTTGTTTTTTATGTGTTTAGTTTTACTTTACCTTAAAAAGTTTTCCATTTTATTTTAAAAAAAAGAAAATTAAAAAAAAAAAGAAATTAAGGTTAAACGTTCAACCATCTTCTCTCCCCTTGGTCTTCTTCCTGCTTTTGCTGAATATTTCATCAAAATCGTTTTGTGTGTTTATGGTTAGAGGGGATTTTGAATGAAAACAATATATAACTATTGTATTGTAGGGGCCAATTCATTATGGCAACAAATGAACAACAATAGCCCATGAAAATCATTTGATTAACTCGATTCATTAGAGCCTGGGGTTCGGAAGTTAACTCCATGGCGATTCGAACCCTGCACGTCAACTTTGAATTTGAACACGGCCATCAATCAGTCAACAAACACCCCTCCTTGAGATGTGATGGCATTTTAATGTCATCTAACGCTTTAAGTCAGAGTGAAACTATTGTTCACCTTCATCACTTTTGTATTGCATATTGTCAATTTCAATAGCTTTGTGAAAATCTTGAAATGAGTTTCCATTTCCAGGAGAAATCATATAATTATGTATCAATGACTAGAACTGAGATAACATGGACTGTAAGAATGGCATGTGGTTTGTGTCAGATATCAGACACTTTTGTTTCTATTCTCAAGTTCCAAATTATTTGTGTCACTAGACACAACAACAACAACAAAAAACCATTTTGTTTTGTGCCTATCATTAATAATGATGTACTTGTGAGATTCTCATGATGTTTTGTGCCTATTTTATCTTCCTTATTGGGGGTGAGAGAGAGAGGAGAGGAAGGGCTCTAGCCTCTTCTCTGTGGGGTTTTGTCTCATATTTCTATGGTGAGATAAAATACAGCAAGCAAAAAGAAAATGAAAAGAAACAAGAAAAAAGAAATAGAAATAGAAAAGAAAGACATCCCAGAAACAGCACGAGTTTCTCAATTCGATCCCTGCCCTAGGCCATGAAAGCACAAGCTGTTGTTTCATGTCTTATTCTCTGTTGGAGTTTCTGAAGGAGGGAAAGCCTTGTGTCATTTATCATTTCTGAAGAAGGGAAAACCATTCAAATGGCAACGGTCATGATATCCTGGCCAGACATGCAGCCCCTGAATTATTCATCAACGGCCCAAAATCACTGGCGTGCGGGGTGGTTTGTTGTCAGAAGGGCAGAACAGAGAATAAAATTTATTCAACTTTTTTTCATAAGTGAGATGCACGTGATGCCTTTGATTGAGTGTCTTGTAGCTTAAATGAAACTTTAAATCTAAGCCGTTCAGTTTAATCGTGCGGCTAAAAATACAGATCTCATCTGAGGTCCATATATGGCGGTCCAACGTTATAGAATTTCGCCATCTGGAGTTGGGCTGTCCACAAAAGGAGTTCGGGCCAAAAACCCCTATGGCCTTATACACGCGTTAAAGATGGCCGGAGAGGACTAAATGAGGAAAACAATTGCCGTATTTGTTTGGGCCACAACCAATAGTAGATTTGTCGCCAACTCCACTGAAGAAATCACCATCTAGATATATATATGCATGCATGCATGTAATGTAATTAACGTAAGCACATGCAATTTCTGATTCTGAAGCACTCAAAAAGGTGCCAAATTTCTCATTTTATTAAAAGATTCCAAATTACTAATTTTGTCAAACCATTTTATTACAACCAAACAAAAACCTGCGGTGCTCTAATGAATCTTGACTCTGTAAATTAAGCTGAATGAATCATGACTTTTCCTATAAATATATCAAACCCCTAGCTGGACTCATCAGACTCATCTTCCTGAGCAAACTCATCAGTCTCATATATATTCCTTCACAGAGACAGAGACAGAGACAGAGACAGAGAGAGAAGGAGATGGCCCTCCAGCAAGTCGCATTGCTTCTTCTCATCCAAGACAGAGAGAGAAGGAGATGGCCTTCCAGCAAGTCGCATTGCTTCTTCTCATCCTAGCCACCACCAGCTTGTTCGATGCAGGTCTTCTACTTTTCCCAGTGTCCTCCCCTGTAATTTTGAGCTAAAAGTCGTAACCCAGGGGTTTCTGCGTGTAAGCCTTGCTTAATCTGCTTAATATAACTCCTAACACATGGATGGTTAATGTTCTCCAGAGGGATACGATTCATTGGACCCGGATGCGAATATCACCATCAAATGGGATATTATGGCATGGACTGCTGATGGCTATGTAGTAAGCGTTTTTATCTATTATTAATGTTTTCCTTAGGTTTTTGCTGTGTGATATATACTTACTATTGATTGAGGTTTTTAAGGGGGGTTGGGATTGGAATCTGTCATTTTAATGGTTTAATGAGCCACAGATAATTGGGTTTCTGGATTTCTATTTTGATGGTTTTTCAATTGAGTTTCTGTTATTCAGGCAGAAAAATGCATAAATCAGTCCTCTTACTAAAACCCTGCTCTTATAAACTATAATTTTGTGGGAGATTTGAATGAGTTTCAAATTGGGGAACAGTAATGGGTATGTGGATACGATTTTCTGGAAGAGCTGAATGGTCTTGATGGAGTTGGGGCCGTTACGGAGAGAGGCTGGTGTGGTAGGTTTGGGGGCTGAGGGAGAAGGTCCGGGAAGTGGGGGCGCTGTGGTTTGTTTTTTAAAATTTTATTAAAAGTTTCTCTTTTTGCAAAGAATTTATTAAAAGTTTAATTTCGGAGTTAATGGGTGGACAAGTGTCAAACAACTAGAGAGGAAACATAGAAATGACATCCAATTGGGGACAGCGGATCTGCTCCCCCAAAACAGTGTTTTTTTTTGTTGGATTAGTTTTTGTGGGCCTGGGGTTGGGCTTTAGTTCATTTCAGTTCTTTTTTTTTATCCGCTCACCCAAAACAGTGTTGTTTTCTGTTGGATTAGATTTTTATGGGCCTGGGTTTGGGCTTTACTTCATTTCAGTTCTCTTTTGTTTTTTATCTGCTCACCCAAAACAGTGTTGTCCTTCTGTTGGATTAGATTTTTGTGGGCCTGGGTTGGGGTTTAGTTCATTTCAGTTCTCTTTTAATCAATTAAAATTTTGTATTAATTTATAATAAAACAAGTTATCTGTATTTCTGTTATTTTAGGATATTTTATTATTGTGTTTTTCTCAATTGGATGCATATAAATTTGACATGGATTTAAATAAATAGGCCTACGTAGCACTATATAATTACCAGCGCTATCGACACATTCGAGCTCCTGGATGGTCAATTGGATGGACCTGGCCGAAGAAGGAAGTCATTTGGTCCATGCTTGGAGCTGAAGCAACGGAGAGAGGGGATTGCTCATCTTTTAAAGATGCAATCCCTCATAACTGTGAGCAGACCCCAACACTTGTTGACCTAATGCCAGGTGCCCCATACAACCAGCAAGTAAGAAGCTGTTGCAAAGGAGGGGTCCTTAGGTCGTGGGTGCAGAATGGAGCCCCAGACGTAGGTTTTTTCACTATGACTGTTGGTCAATCCGAAACCACCGACACAGATGTGAGACTTCCTACAAACTTCACTCTGAAAGCACCTGGTCTTGGCTATACGTGCGGCTCCGCAAGTATTGTGGAACCCACGAAGTTCCCAACTGCAGACAAAAGGAGGGTCACTCAAGCATTCAGTAAGTCGATATTCAACCCTTGTATTTGTGTTTGTGTTAGGGTAGTATGAATTTTACTTTTAATCTCTTTGCTTGTCTTTTGTTGTACCATAGTGACGTGGAACGTGACATGCACGTTTTCACCATTCATTGCTCGTAAAATGCCAACATGTTGCGTCTCTCTCTCCGCATTTTACGATAGCAACATTGTGTCGTGCCCAACTTGTTCATGTGGCTGCCGAAGTAATACAAGCAGCCCACAAATATGTGCAGAGTGAGTTTCATTACTACTTATGTCACTTAATTTGTTGTAACATTTAGTGTTTTTGTGAGTTTAATTTAACATGCCTTTTGTGAATTTGTAGGAGGGATGCCGTGAATAGCTTCGAGCCTTTGGTTCGATGTAGTGATCATATGTGCCCAATCCGAATTCATTGGCACATTATGATGAACTACAAGGAGTACTGGCGGGTAAAAGTTACGATAACTAACTTCCATTACAGAATGAACTATTCTGATTGGAATTTAGTTATCCAACACCCCAACTTCGATGACATGGCTCGAAGTTTCAGCTTCAACTACAAATCTCTGAGTCTCTATGGGACAATAAGTAAGTTCCTTTCACTAACATAACTAAGTTAAGACTATTAATTAATGTGTAAATTATTAATTTGGTTTTTTTCTCTCAACAGATGATACTGTAGTGCTTTGGGGAATTAACTTCTTCAATGACATTCTAATGCAATCTGGGCCAGACGGATACATACAGACAGAGTTGCTCTTCTACAAGGATCGAGCACCATTTACTTTGGAGGACGGTTGGGCGTTTCCTAGGGCTGTATTATTTGATGGAGATTACTGTCAAATGCCACCTCCTGACATCTATCCAAGCTTGCCAAAAATCGAGTCAAAGCTCTACTATACTTCCATCTCTGTAATAGTAGCTGCGATAGTCATATCTGTAGTTATCATCTTTGTGACAGTTTATGTTCACAAATTGACTGTCAAATAGTTTGTGAGCAAGTACATTGTTGAGCAGTTGATATTGGTTGGTTGATGATGCATTGGTATGTATGTAGTTAAGAACTCAATGATATTTGGAGGCAGTTTGGTTGATGATTCAATGGTGTATTGGTATGTATATGTATATATATCTTAGCTCTTTCAATTAGTTTTCAAGGTTAAACTAATTAATTACTCTAATTAAATGGCTTCTGCTACTTATTACTATTGACTGGTCAAGATTTTGTCACTTTAAAAGTCAATCCCGGTCAAAATTGGGAAATCAGATATATAGAATATTTTACACAAAAATTAATATAGTGGCTCTCACTGGTCATGCAACTTAGATTTCTCCATTGGTGCATGTATGGTTTCTATCTGTACCAAATGAACATGAGGGCGATATAAAGCCTGTCAATCTGACTATATATACATATGAATCACAGCCATTTTGACTTTGCATATCTAAATCCTTTTGCAATACTCAAAGACCTGCATAAGCATGCTTTCATATGAAACTGTGTTTTCTTCCTGATCTATCCCCTTGGGAGCATATACATACAAATACAAGAAGTGAAGTAAAATATGTGTTTGTTTTTTCCTCATTTCCCACTGACCACTCATCTCAAACAAAAATACATGAGGAACTATAATTTCCTAATCTCGAGCAGATGGTCACAAAACCAGGGCACTTTAACAATAGTACACAAGGGCACTTATGGACCAACATACAAGATAAAGCTTTATTAGCTTCATTTCATTCTGTATGGATATGTTGCTGGAATGATCCTCTCCATAAGATAAACTTAAGTCAGTATTAAATCACAGTTATTAAGAGTCCCATTCTCTTGATTTAGAAGCATGAGATTCAGATCCACATATAACATTCTTACAAAGTAGAAAACAGTTCAAGCCTTTGAAAGAGATATTACTTAGCTTAGAAACTCTCACAAAATCCTCTTGCCCCCTCTTTAGCTCATTACACTGCTCAAAGAGTTCTGCATGACGCTTCTTACTGCTTTGGAGATTAGATTCAAGTCTGCTATACAAATTCCTAAGCTGTCAAACACCAAAAAAAATATCAGCATGAATTTACCTGTAGGAATTTCAGCAGAAATCCTACCCTGCAGAAATGAGCTTAAATGAAACCCATCAAAGGTTGACCTGATTTCCAGTAATGCTAGGAAGACTCCAAAAATACAACTAAAATTTTAAAATGATATACATTACAAAATGCCAATATAAATAAGCATGAGAAATTTTCTTCAATCAAATAAACTTAGAAAAGAAATAAGGCCTCAATTCAAAGCTGTATGTGGAACCATCTACTTACAGAGGTTCCTATCTTGTCTTTGAGAACTAGGTCTTCATCCACTAACTGAAATCATCTACGTATAGAGGTTCCTATCTTGTCTTTGGGCCTGGCATCTCAAGCTCCTTTAGCTGAAATCATCAGCAAAACGTATGAACATAAATGTACAATATAAGCTGAAACAATTGGTAGCGGGAGCCCACATAAATAATAAGCAGCAAAATTTATATAAGCAACAATCAGTGTGGGACGAGGTTATGTTGTTAATAACATGTATGGGAGCTAAATCTCTGAACCCGTTTAAAGGAACTCACTTTATCATAATTTGAAACATCAATTTCGCATATTAAATAATGATAAACTAAAGGACTCTTTTACAAAAGCAAATTCAGGTAAAGCTCTTCAGGAAGGAGGTGGGGCCTTCCGCCAATCGAGATACAAAAACACAGACAAAATACCACCTTTTACCCTGCACCGATCTCCTTCTCCTTTGCCTTGCACAAGTCCTCTGCTGTCTTGACAAGCCTTCTGGTCAAATCATCAACCTGGAAAATGTAGTTATTTCGAAGAACCAATGAGCAATCAAAGGCTTGCATCATATTAATATAGGGACAGTTAGCTTGTAAATTAGAGCTCACCTCTTTCTCTATTCTTTTTAAATCATCCTTGGGGTAGCTTGAATACAACTTTTTTTTATTGTATCCATTGCCACAATCTATTTAGCCACACAGCCGGGAAGCTGCAAAACATAGAATTCGTACTCAGATATCAAGGGTAATCTTTTTACACCCCTGACATTGTTTTGGTCCCCCGTGATACTACAAATGGCACATTTCTTCATGGGACCACAACACAAGAGATCAGGAAACTAGAGAATTAACTTATTGTCCAATATCACTGTTAAAATTGCTCATCATAACTAAGGGCAAGTGCCATATCTTTCAAAGGCATCTTTTTTTGCTACTGTTATATGCTTCTAGGATTGAGAGATTCCAGACTGAACGTGTGAAAAGTATATGTGAACATCAAAATAACAAAGTGGAATCGCGCAGTCAACTCAATTACAATAAAAATTTAACCTAGAAATGATTTTAACCAGCTAAATTTGTATTAGCAGAGAAAAAGAAAAAGAAAAACAGAAATTGACTTAAAACAACCACCTTAAAATGTGAAGCAACTGTGGGAACAGAAGATCCTGGAAGCAGAGCCTGCCTCCTCCTCACCATCTCGTCTGCAATTCAAGAATCAAATAGTATCATCATGATCACTCATATTAATTGTTAATTAGTTCTTAATTGAAGTATTAAATCAAACGAAATCAAAGAAATCGTGAGAGCGAGTAAGAAAAAGTACCGAAGATGCATCCGATGGACCACAAGTCGACGCCGGTGGAGTAGTGAGTCAAACCAATCGAAATCCAAATCGAACTCATCAATCTCTCAGTTTTGGAAACCCTAACCCGACCTTCCACACATTAATCCTGGCCTAAGATAACTCACCCATCTCTGCTTCTTTTTTTCAAAACAGAGCTGCAAACTTCTCTTCGTTGTCTTGTTAGACTGTTTTGTATCCAATTTTTCATCTACATAGAATACATGGCGGACTGATATATCTCATAGCAGAAGAGAATGCTTGTCTAAGTGCAATGAGAAAAAAGTTTGTAATTGGGTTTAGTTCATAATTACGATAGATACATTTTAAAAAGTAAATTCCCAAACAAGCAATTTTATACTATGAGATTCAACATTCTTTGATCCACAAAATGTTAGCAAATCCTTATTTTTTGTTGTTGTATTTATGGGTTTAACCCGTATTATTTGTTACAAATAAAATACATTTTTTTTATTCTTGCCCAATGGGCTAATAGCTGGAAATCATCAGAATGTGAGTTATCAGAAAGAATTTAAATTTTCATTCCCCAATATCGCTTGTATAAATAAAATAATTGAAGAAATAACTCTAGCCCAATGGGCTAAAGTGGTATTTTAGCCCTAGACCCTAAAATGATAGGACAAAAATGTGTATTTAAAGGGTAAATACATTCAAATATTTTAAACGTATAGCCGAACGGCTATACTCCACCAATATTATCACGAAGCCTACACTCGCGGACGCAGCCATTTCGCTTCTCTATCAAACTCAAAGCTTCGATTGGTTTTCTTCGGTTTCTGCTGCTTCGTCGTCCGGATTCGGCACCAAAAAAGGTCCCAACCCGCTTAGGAGGCCCGCCCAGCCGCCTAGCCGCCTAGCCGCCTAGCCCCCGCCTAGCCGCCTAGCGCCCGCCTAGCCCCACATCGCCGGCTTGTTGCAGATTTTGACGGAGAAAATTCTGATAGCGGAGACAGGGTCGAGTTCCAGTGCCATAGAATTGGACCATATTCAGGAGGAGATTGAGGAGGTGTCTGCCGTTCCGGAAGTGAAGGAGAAGAAGAAGAGCAGAAATGCTTTGAGGAAGGGGTCGGAAGGTGAAGAGGTCCGAGCTATGCAGGTCTGCTTGCTTTTGAAAGGCGAGTTTTGATTTTTCGGAGTCTATCATTCATTTCTTGTGTTTTGTTTGATGGTGTATATCATGTTCATCTACCAGTTCATTTATATATTAAATTGACTCGTTTGAATTGTTAATTCCCAAACGATTCTTCAGAAAACATCTGGAGCACGGAAAAATTCTGTACAAGAAATGCAGAAAGTGGGAAAGTGGATACCAAAATGAACGGACAAAGCATCCAGCCTGTCTCCAGCAGTGCTCAAATAACATAAATGACTGCAGTTCAAGATCACACTAAGGTGTTAAGAAAAGTGTTTTGTTGCTCCTTTTACTTGATTTTTTGTTGTCGTCATTGAGTTTTCGTTTCTTCTTAGTAACAGGTGAATAAGTAAGATAGACTTGTTTATGAACCTTATTAATTGCTTTTGTCTTTATAGCTTCTTATCAGACTTATATGTTGTGTACTCCTACCATGTTATCTGGACTCAATGGCTTTATCTTCTTATTTGCTTTAAACTTTTCTTTATTTCTTTTGCATATGTGTCTTTTAGTCTCTTGAACTAGTCTATATTATGATAATTTTGTAGAGAAATAACACAACTAGGAACCAAGAGGTGAAGGCATCGGTATAAGAGCTTGCTTCTCGAGCTGCTTCCCGAGTCAAGGCTGTAGCTGCGGAAAAGATCACGCCACCAAATTCGGCATATCAATTTGAGGTTTCTTGGCGAGGATTCTCTGGAGATAATGCTCGACAGACTAGCCAGTTGAAGGTCTGCAAAAGTATTCATGTGGTTTACTGTAAAAAAATATAGAGTCTCCCAAAATGCAAGATTCATATGTTCGTTGTCATCCCAAAGTAGGTGACCATGAATGTGTTCTTTTTGCATGGTGGTCATCCGTGCGGTTGACCACTGCAAAGATTCTATTAGTCTCGTTTATTGTCCTCTTTGGATGGTTGCGAGAAGTATACCAGTAATTGCATTGTCAGTCTGCCCATCTGGCTTCTGCATGCTAGGGGCCATCCAAGAAGTTCCCCGTTTGTTGTGTCCCTTTTGAACAATTTCAAATGTCCATAAAGGATTGTGAATGCAGTTGGTATTTGTTTAGGAAATCATCACTCATTCCGACTTTCCATTTATGCTGTTACTTTGTTTCATGTTATTTTTTGTGTTATTTCTATACAGGCTATATCTCCAAGTGCATTGCCGCAGATATTCAAAAATGCTTTGACTGTTCCCATACTTGACATTATCAAGTGAAGTGTGTGGCAACCTTTTTCGTGTAAGTAATGTTTATGTCTGATATGTATGTTTTCTTGTTGAGCTTGATAAAATGCTTATGGCCCCACCTTTGATTTATTTCTTTGGCAGTGAAGAAATGGATTTGGCCGTCAATTATCTGGAGAACATAACCAGGGTTCCAAGATTTGACACACTCATCATGTTTCTTTCATCCTCAAACAACGCTGGTATGCATGCTTCTGTTTTAAATTCCTTGAAATTTTCAAAAGCTTACAGTTGAATTCCTGGATTTCAAATGTTTTTTTAAGTAGAGTATACCTGTATCAATGTGGTATATCAGTCTCAGCGACTGGTAATGCTTGCACTGTGTCTTGATTGAATCATTCCATATTTTCTGATTTGTTAGTCATCCTGCCCATTTTTATAGGGTAAGTTTATGATTCATATTTTCCATTAGTTTCATATCCTATACTAACCCAATAACCTTGCAAACAGATCTTGTTAAGATATGGGACGAAGTGTTTGACAATGAGGCAACTCCGATTGAGTATGCCGAGAAGCTTGATAACCTGCATACAAAGTACTGCCCCAAGCGATGACAAAGCTCAACAAGGTTCTACTTTACCCTCCTCCACCTCTTGTACTGTAAATTCAAGTTGTAAAATTTTGAAATGCTCCAACGACCCCTTTGAATCTCAAATTATATCGTGGACAACTTTTCTATCCATTTATCGAGATGTTAAAAGTACATTGCAACTTTTACTTCACTCCTGTTGGACTTGAATACTTTGAACTCGGAACTGTTGGTAAGAATGTGCTTGTGAGCGATAGCCTACTCTTGTTCAGTCATATTCATTGAGGTCCAGAGGTTAATGGTGGCGATAACCTGTTTCTTCATGCCCTACCTATCATTCACTACCTTATTTTTCAGACAACATATGTATATCTTTGCATACTGAATTGTTTCAAGTCACAATCAATCAATTATGTGGGGGTCTTCCAGATTTTGCACTATGCTTTTCACATGGAGATCATGTGTCATTTACAATCACCTGACTCTTTCATGTTAACCCCACTATATTATGCATCAAAAATAAAAACCCTACTTTATAATACAGAAAATTACCCTACATGCAAGTAGATGCTTTGTAATCTTACAGATCAGAGATATATCATTTTCTGTGAACTCAACCAAATAATGCAAAAACAGAACCAGAACACTGATTGGCTAGGCATATATTATATGCTGCACGTGAAAGATATCTCTTCGAAGCAAAAACGGTTGGAGATAGGAGGTTGAACAGAGTTTGTATGGCCAAGTAACTAGCAAAAAGTAAAGACTTCTCTTCTGGGATGGATGAGCAACTCGCTAAGGAGGCAATAAAAGCAGGTAGACCATTGATCTTGCGTTAATAGTCATGTATATGTTTTGTGATGTACATTTTACAGTGCAGATGGTCTTCAGATAATTTTCTGTTTCTTATAGAGGCCTATCTAGTTGCATTAACACCAAGAATTTCCTCACACTTAAGCGTACAGCCGCGCGGCTATACTATTTATTAAAACATTTTTAAAAATCCCGAGTCTAGCCGCCCGGCTATACGCTTTAAATAGATTATATTTACAAAGCATAGCCGCCCGGCTATACTATTTATTATTATTTATTAAAGAAAAAGCCCGCCAAGCGCCTAGCCGGTAGGCGGCCCATTTTTTATTTTTTAACTCGTATAGCCGCGCGGCTATACTATGAAGAAAATTGAACGGAACACCACAGTACAGCCGCGCGGCTATGCTCTTTAAATACAATGTATTTAAACCGTATAGCTGTGCGGCCATACTATTTATTAAAAAAATAAGAAAAATAGACCCCAGTATATTGAAAAGAGAGTTGGGGCTCCAAGTTTCAACATATCCAAAGTAGATATTGAAAAGATAGAATTTTCACAGTAAATCAATTTGAGAGTCAATTTTTTCTTCTTCTTTTTTGTGTAGGAATATTTGCCTTTGATCTACCTCGTTCTCTTGAGTGATACTAAATTATGTTACTGCACTAATGATTTGTTATAGAGAATTGCACACTAAGTTGGAGTGGTCTTGATAATTGCTTCACTTTCCAAACAACACTTTACATGAAAAATACCCAAAACACTTTGTTTGACATTGTTGTTCTCGTTGGCAAAGAGATTGCAAAATCACCATGTTGCATTTTTCTTACAACAGGTAAGAGATAATCTCAGCATCTCAATTTCTTTCATAGTTAGTAAAATACAGAACGGGAAATTATGAACAAAATACGTACGTGTTTTATTCAGCAAAACTTTGGCAAGTTACAACTAAAAAGTTCGTCCACTATATAATATTTTAATATGTATATATATATTATTTTTATTCAATAATATGTGAAAATTATGTGTATAATACGTAAATTTTGTGTGTATCATTGAAAATTTTGTAAAAACCACGTGTATTAAAAATGAAAAATACGCACGTATGTGTACAATAAGTGTATTGTATGTTTGCTTTTTTACAAACGTGTATTGTACCAAGTCTTTAAATTACATGTATGGAAAATGGAAGTATTATTGAAAATACATACGTTATGTGTATAATACAAGTATTAAATGTGAAAATGCTAAATTCTTTATATGGGTAAAACTATGGAAAAGTAAAAAATCAAAAGGGGAAAATGGAGACTTGGGTAATGAAGTACTAGTAATGGATAATGCTCTAAACTACTCTTATCAATAAAAGAAAAACAGAGAAATATATATAGATATA
>NW_018921784.1:3839-57386 GCF_002207925.1 Prunus avium
TTTTAATATATGCGATATTGAATATTTTGTTGAATTTGTGTGATAAACAGTGGTGCCAACGGCCGAGGGAGTAATATGCCCGCTGGAGTCGAAGCGCAGCAAGACATGGTCAGGGGTTTGTGCCCAATCCAAGAACTGTAACAAACAATGCAGGACATGGGAACGTGCAAAGCACGGTGCCTGCCATGCAACTTATGGCAACGTTCTCGGTGTGAAGGTCTTTAAAGGGTTTGCATGCTTCTGCTACTTTTGTAAAAAGCATTAATTAGGTCAAGCAAGCAAGTTTATGTTTTGGCAAGGCATGCATGCATGCAGGAAATAAAGAGGTTTTGCTGCTGCCTCGTTCTATGCTTGTGGTTCGAGTACTTTTCTGTTTGGAAGCTCAAAAATAAAGGCTCTCGCAGTTCTGCTGGATCGGCGAGAACCCACACGTGTAGTTTCTAAATAATCATGTAACTCATGTTTATGCTGCTTTAAATTTGTACCCTCCCCTTGTTGTTTACAATAAGCTATAAATCTGTGTTTCCAATATGAGTCAATGGTGATCCAAACTGTTCAAATTGTGAGGCCCATTCCGTATTGTAATCTACAGTGTATGTGTACCTAAACGTTAATACGACCCAATAATGGAAATCGTTCATATGTTAATTAGGTCTTCTTCTTAGAATTATCTCAGAGACCATTCAGCCATCTAGTATTTTAACCAAATAATACTAATTCAAAGTGCGCGGTGTGATTTTAAATAGAAAGTAACCATTTAATTAGTCAATGTTCTTTTTATATTTTTCGTCTCTTTTGAGATCCCTGCAACAAGATATGATTGATGAAGAGAACAAACCGATTTATGCTTTAATCTAATGAAATATTAATTTGCTTAAATCTTAACACATGCATTGCAGTTGCAGACTAATTAATGTTGCCTTGCATATATAAATTTAATGAATTATGAGCATATTGAGATTTGAGCATTAGGTCTAAACAATGTCAAGACAGGGTTGAGACAATCAAGATATAGATAGATAGAATCCATACTGCCAATACGTGTTTGACTGAATTTCATGAAGATATCGTAGAATCTTAACCAGTTAATGCTTTCATCATTAATTTAATTACGGTTGTTAAATTAATCCCAAAAGGATGAACTTTGGCAAAACTGGCCCCTGTTGAATATGTGTGGCAATGGAACCAGAATTTAAGTTCACGTCTCGAACTACCGAATTTCAAAGCTAAAAGAAAATAAAAAACTGGTACAACTTTTTCAGCTAAAATTTGGCTCGAGGCCCTTGAGCTAGATATCAATCTTCCTTTAGATGTCTGCGGGTGTACAACCACACGTGAGAATGTGAAGGTGACAATGTCCCACATTGTAAAATTGAGAAACCTAACAAGGACTTATAAGGTGTTGAGCTACTGCCCGCATTGCCAATTAGTTTTGGAGCGGAACCTCAACTTCCTTCAAGAAGAAACCTTTGAGAAGACCAGCTAGTCACACTCTGTAACATTAGTTTGACATTCGATTCAGAACTTGGTAGTATCGAAGCATGATATAGTTTACCAACTATGTATTTTGCTCTTTGTTGTTGTTTTTTTCTTTTTCTTTTTTCTTTTTTGTGGACTTCAAATTAGTCTTTAATTCACTATTGCACTTTTTTTTTTTTTTCCAGCAATACAATTTCTTCCATGCTCGCCAGTGGGATACAGCTCAATTGGTTGAGCTAGGTGGAACCCATGTGGGCAGAGGTTATAAACTCCCATGCACCCAATAAATGTTTGTGTAAAACCTCCTCCCCTAATCGCTTATACTAAAAAATATAAAATAAAAAATCTTCCCGGCTCTTTGGGAACTGTATTGAGCTATAAGTACCAAAGTAATATAAAAGTAGTGTATAAATTAATACTTCAAATTTTGGTCAACGTTTCAAATACTTAGGCCTCGTTTGGTAGGCTGGCCTGGACTGGTTATGATTGACTTGTAAGTACTGGATTGGATCGGCTTGGATTTTAAGTCCAGTGCAGCTCACTTTTGCACCAAACAATGGACTGGATCAGATATTGAATGCGAGAGGGATCTCTAATGCATGTAGAGTTTTTTCTTTTTCAAACTGGAACCAAATGAAATTTTTTAACTTTTTGGCAGAGATTGAAGAAAGAGGCCCAACTTTTTACAAGAATATATGGAACCACCCAATAACAAGAGCTGCCATTGTTGCCGATTGTAGCCTCTGAGTAATAACAATTCCCAGTTTTTGAGACAAGGAAAAAACAAAAAATCTCACAATACCAAACCGAAAATAGAACCCATGTCATCGAATCCAAACTGAGACTTATATCAAGATCTAACCATTACCCAATCTCATATCAAGATAATAATAAATATCAATTTTTATATAAAAAACAGAAAATTCGATGCAAAATCACTACAGTACAGACGATGCGAGGAGAGAGAGGAGATGAGAGGAGAGAGGAGAGAGAGGATAGAAGAGAGAAGAAGGCAAACCACTAGATAACAGAGTACAGACGATGCGAAGGAGGCGGAGGGAGACGAGGCGCTCAGATTCATTGTAAACCCATTTCTATCGATGGGTTTGGAGTCCCTTGTTATTCTGGATTGGTGTCCAAGAGCCATGTCCAGTCCGTAACGCATTTTAAGCTCACCAAACAACAGACTGGACCCATGTCCATTTTAATTGAATATATCCAATCCAGTCCAGCCCACCAAATAGGGCCTTAGTGCTCTAAACTTAGTCTACCAAAAAATAAAAAGCATTAAATTTGAATTTTCAATGTGTTTTCCTTATTTACCTCAAAGGGTAAAATCGACACAATAAAACAAGTAAATGGCAAACCAATGGTTCATCATGCAGTTTCCGACCTTCAAATATATTTCGGTTTAGTTGCCCACCTCTACACATATATACCAGTGTGGCTCCGCCCCTGTGTATGAGAAACACCTCTCTTCCTTCTTAACTTTTGCAGAAAAAAATAACAATAATCTAATATTCAAAATCTTGGTCAATCGTCAAAATATTTTAATCTTATTAAAAAAGAGTAGAAATTATAGGCCAACACTACAACGCCACGTGCTTCTGTTGTTAGTAAACCATATATTAAAAGGATATATGCAACCAATCTTATCACATTCTTCCAATCATTATAATGAAAAGAAGCTTTAAAATTATGTTTCGAGACTTGTCAATGCCATGAAGATGAAAATGAGAATGCCCCATAGGTGCCAGGTTCAGAAGGTTACACTTTGTCTAAGTTACAATAAAATGCGTAATTTTAGAGCATCCGCAATGATGCTCTCTATTTCTTAGCTAAAATTTAGCTAAAAATATAAGAAAGCTATTTTAGGAGCTCTCTAAAAAATTTCAACTCCAACCATACTCCCTAATTTGGAGAGTCATAAATGTTATAACTCTTTTTTGATTGGTCCATCTCTATTAAAAAATAAAATAAAAAATAGTTAGCATTAAATAAAGGTTTGAAATACTCATTAAATAAGGCAGCATTAAATTATAGGGAGCCACTGGGAGTACTTTCTCTCTCCTCGGATTTAGGAGCTCCTAGAGGACTCCCTATTTTAGGAGGTGGATAGGGAGCATGGTTGGAGTTGCATTTTTACAATTCCTCCCTAAAATTTGTCTAAGGAGGTGGTTTAGGGAGCCCATTGCGGATGCTCTTAGGGTAAACGATTACCAAAAACATTTATTAAAAAGACTTTGGTTTTTAAAATAATGATACATATCCCTAAAATGGAGGTTTTAAGATTGTTCAGAGGATCAACATTCATATATCCCTTGTTTTATGATAAGCAGTTGTTGATATCATGACTAACCGAGCAACTAGCTAAGCAAGATCAGCCACGTGCCATGCTTTGAGAGGTCATCACCTTTGCCAAAAAAGCCTTGCCACAAGTCACGGAAGACTACAAGAGGTGGAGACTCCCCTTCACTTAGGAAAGAAAATCACTCTCCACTGAGAAAAGAGTCTTGACCCTTGGACCTTGGACTCTTGGGCTTTGTACTTTAGGCCTTGGGCTTCTTTCTTCTTCCCTTCATATTTGGGTCTAATATCCTTATACAAATATAAACAAACATTATTATAATGAGAATATCCTTCTCCGTGGACATAGCCAATCATTCGGGTGAATCACGTATACCTTGTATGCTTATTTACTTTACTTATGCTGAACGTCATTGGCTGCCGAAGGCTAACCTACCGAAGGCCTTCACTCTCCCCCAACCTACCGAAGGCAGTTTCTTACCTTGCCTCCCGAAGGCACATACACTTGTTGAAGGCACACGCCTTCACACATCATCTACCACTTCAGTCTATCTAAGTTAAACTCCATTTTAGGGGTCAACAGAATCAGACATGGTGAAACTAGAGTAAAGCAAGTTTCCACGTTTACTAATAAAAGAAAGCCTAAACAATTACGGATGTGTTTGATGGCTATCACACTCAAATTGGGCACACGTATCACACATACGCGTGCCCATTATAAGGCACATAAATGTCGAGATGATATTCGTGTCCAATAAGGGGTTAATAACCACTAAACATCCGTAACTATCGGAACTTTAATTACTAATAAGTCTATTGGAGAGGTGCTGGATTCAACCCGTTTTGGTGAAATTTGTTTCATAAAAAACATGTACTGTAACAAACAATGCAGGACATGGGAACGTGCAAAGCACGGTGCCTGCCATGCAACTTATGGCAACGTTCTCGGTGTGAAGGTCTTTAAAGGGTTTGCATGCTTCTGCTACTTTTGTAAAAAGCATTAATTAGGTCAAGCAAGCAAGTTTATGTTTTGGCAAGGCATGCATGCATGCAGGAAATAAAGAGGTTTTGCTGCTGCCTCGTTCTATGCTTGTGGTTCGAGTACTTTTCTGTTTGGAAGCTCAAAAATAAAGGCTCTCGCAGTTCTGCTGGATCGGCGAGAACCCACACGTGTAGTTTCTAAATAATCATGTAACTCATGTTTATGCTGCTTTAAATTTGTACCCTCCCCTTGTTGTTTACAATAAGCTATAAATCTGTGTTGAAAAATCTGCCAGTTTCGACCTCCGTTTTCAGCCACTTTTGTTGACTTTTTGGGGTATGTCCAAGAACAAAAGTGGCTCCAAATTAGGTGTATTACCTAGGGTAGGAGTCTTGGCTCGAGATTCTGAGATTTTCCGGCGATGCGATATCGCTTTGGACACCCACGCGCTGCCAGCGCGTGTGGCGGCGCCTGGGCACTGTATCAGAGGGGCATTTTTGTTCCAATGCGATCCCCTGGTTGTCACGAGCGTGTAGGATTTTACGGATCTCAATTCGGATAATGTTTGAACCCCGAACGGATTTTACATATTGTGTGATTTCTGGGTTTGATATATTAGAACCGTTGGATCGCTTCCAATTTAATATATGTTGATCTAGGCATTCCTAAGATTGTATAGGATTTCACGGATCGTGAATCGGAGCTCCGGATGTTCCGATTCAATAAGTTAAAGTTTGTGTTTTACGATAACCGTCTGTTCGTGCGATCGTGAGCGATCCGACCGTCCGATCTGAACCAAACTTGTAGGACGTATTTCCTAGACCTTGGGGAACCCATAGGAACTTTCGGATCGTAAAACGGAGGTCGTGGGCCCGCGGG
Organism: Prunus avium; assembly: GCF_002207925.1. The sequence continues at coordinate 9,487 of NW_018921784.1, forward strand.
TCTGGTTGACCAAATGTGGGAAGTTTGACCCTCGGTTGACCGTGAGTCTTCCGAGGTAGTTTCATCCTTCGAAAAGTATTAGGATGACCTTGTAAATGAGTCTTAATCGTTATTTGAGTTATTTGGATTATATTGGGAGTATGAGCTTGTTTATAATATCTTATGGGATTCTTGGATATTATTTGATAATTGAAATTATGAAATGGATAAGTATGGGATACTCGATTTGTAGGGTTGTGAAAGTGAGTCTTGGGACTCGGTTATGATTATTAGGAAGTGAATGGGCATTGCTTTCAAATAAATGGCAGAGTTTTGAGATGGAAATGTTTTACATATGAATTTAATGGTTTATTGAAATGCACTTTATATTTAATAGTTGAAATTATTATTTTGTAAAGTATTTGTGATTTATGTGAGATTAGAATGTTAGTTTGAGTGCTATTAGCACTACCTTAGGTACCTCCCGGGATATAGATTATGCTTGAGAGTTTATTGTCTATACTAGGTAAATTGGGAAGAATTAAATTAAGGAAGGGATTATTATCTATAAAATATTTATATAAGGGTTCTGAACTCCATCATCATATGTACCTCCCCTTGGATGATGACACTTGGATAAAGTGGAAACGGATTTTTGGAAACAGTGGATATGGACACTGGATTCATGGAAATGGATATATGGAAATTGTGGATATGGTCTGGATATGACGGAACCCGGGGCATACCTTAACGGGGTGTCGCTGTAGACCCTTAATTGGGTAGTCTGCGTGCGTAGGGCTGTTTTCAGGCGTACAGGTGTTGATTCTTCGTCCGTACGTGCTAGCTGAGAGTTAGTCCCCAGGTTGGACGGCTCGTCCCTAGCCACATGGATGTTTTGAGGCCGGATAAGTGTGAGCTAGTCAACAATCCCCAGTTGGATTGTTTTCCCCAGTACATGACGTGCACCATCATATGTACCTCCCCTTGGATACTGATACATGGACATAGTGGATATGGTTTGGATATGACGGAACCCGGGGCATACCTTAACGGGGTGTTGCTGTAGACCCTTAATTGGGTAGTCTGCGCGCGTAGGACTGTTTTCAGGCGTACGGGTCTTGATTCTTCGTCCGTACGTGCTGGCTGAGAGTTACTCCCCCGGTTGGACGGCTCGTCCCTAGCCACATGGATGTTTTGAGGCCGGATAAGTGTGAGCTAGTCAACAATCCCCAGTTGGATTGTTTCCCCTGGTACATGATGATGGTGAGAGGTGGGTGTCATTATATGTGGATTGAGATTCTTGAGAATGTGCTTTGTAAGTACCCTGTACATGTATGAACGTATAAGCCCTGGTTTTGGGCAGTGTTGTTTGGCACCATACGCCTTGGATAGGGTGTGGATTGACCTTTAAACCCTTGTAGGCCCGTCGGAGTTTGTCCAGGCCTGTAATGTCTTTTTAATACGATGCTTGGGGAAGAAATTGATAATGTTTCAATGTGTTTTTGTTGGATTTGGAATTGTGACAGATCTGAAGTGTATAGTTGGTTCTGTTGTAAATAATTGTCTATTATCGGAGTTGTGACCGTTGATATGAGAACTACGTGTGGCTTGATCCCTTGTCCAAGGGTACGTAGGCAGCCTGGGGTCTCACCTAGGTGCAGCCGTGAAATATTATTGTGTTTAAAAGGTTTGATCGATTCTGCGATGTGATGGTTGGATTTGAATCCGGTTTAATGATTTCTGTGGTGCTTGTAAAGTTGTTTGAGGTCATTAATTACATGGTTTATGTATTAATCGACTTGAGAACATTGTTGGTTCTGTTTCGAACTATCTGAAGGCCGGGGGCCAATTATATGAATTGCATGAGATTATATTGTGCGTGCTGCCGGTTGGGATATTAAAATGTGAATTTTGTGCAGGTTGAAATTTGGGGAATGTTCAATTTACAGGGGAGATTTTGCCGAAATTTCGGTAGGAAGTCTCGTGCCCTTAATCCTTTTTGGGAAAAGAGGATATAGTTTCAGTGAGTGGGCCTGACATCGGGGTGATGTCGGGAATTCCACATGATTCGTCTCGGGTTCCGAGAAATTCGGGGCGGGTCTTGTCAAAGTAACCATTTAGTCAATGTTCTTTTTATATTTTTCGTCTCTTCTGAGATCCCTGCAACAAGAGAACAAACCGATTTATGCTTTAATCTAATGAAATATTAATTTGCTTAAATCTTAACACATGCATTGCAGTTGCAGACTAATTAATGTTGCCTTGCATATATAAATTTAATGAATTATGAGCATTGAGATTTGAGCATTAGGTCTAAACAATGTCAAGACAGGGTTGAGACAATCAAGATATAGATAGATAGATAGAATTCGTACTGCCAATACGTGTTTGATTGACTTTTATGAAGATATCGTAGAATCTTAACCAGTTAATGCTTTCATCCTTAATTTAATTACGGTTGTTAAATTAATCACAAAAGGATGAAATTTGGCAAAACTGGCCCCTGTTGAATATGTGCGGCAATGGAACCAGAATTTAAGTTCACGTCTCGAACTACCGAATTTCAAAGCTAAAAGAAAAAAAAAACTGGTAATATAGACTAAGCTAGACCCATTGACCTACAATTCTAAAACTGGTAATTTCAAAGCCAGAATTTAAGTTCACGTCTCGAACTACAGTTCCAAAACTGTAAATAATGGTAATGACTGAGACTAAAATGGAAATTGAATCAAATTACAATGAGCCAGATCTGTTTCATTAGTAACAGAATGACTAAAGCCTAACAAATTCTGACAATCTCGACCCAAAAAAAAAAAAAAAAACTGTGACTAGTATAATACAGTTAGAAATTTGCTGCATTTACCATTGTGACTAGCTACTCACACTCTATAATATTAGTTTGACATTTGATTCAGAACTTGTAATAAGTTGTAGTATCAAGGATGATATAGTTTACCAACTTGGTCTTTTGCTCTTTGTTGTTTTTGTTTTTTGTGGACTTCAAATTAGTCTTTAATTCACTATTGCACCTTTTATTCCAGCAAAAAAAATTTCTTCCATGCTCGTGGGATATAGCTCAGTTGGTTGAGCTAGGTAGAACCAAGTTCTAAAATATCGATGGTTTCGGAAATATCGGTAGTCCAAAAACAAGGAAATTTCGATGGAAATATCGGGATATTATCAATATCGATAAAAATTGAATAAAAACCACAGAAATTGTAAGAAAAACTTGTAAATTTTTCTTGAAACTTTGGAGGATGTTTATTTAGTCAATTATCTATTACTTTATTACAAAAAATTGGAAGTAAATGCATTGCATGATGGGTTTAACTTATTTAAGTTGATTATATAACGAGCTGACAAACATTGCAAGTGTAGAAAATATGTAGTAATTAATGAAAGAAGATTAAACACACCATAATCATGTATTTATAATGATTTACAATATTTTACACTTTATACTTTTGCATGATAAGACACATGAGACTTAGTACCACATAGAATTCCTATAAGGTTCAAATTTGAGTTATTTACACTAACACCTCCTGAGGTTTTCAGCTTTTCCATAAAACTCCTTGAGGTTTTAGAAATTATAAGAATACCCTTTGAGGTTTTAAATTGTTTTCACAAACTCCTTTTCATTGATTTTTCATTCAAAGATTGATGATTTTATACAAAAAAAAATATCCAAATGACAAAGTTGGCTTTTGAAATTAGATTGCATATATTTCATTGAGGTTAATTTTGTCATTTGCATGAGTTTTTTATATAATGAAATCATCAATTTTTGGACAAACATTCAACGAAAACGGGTTTTGTGAAAACAAACTGAAACTTAAGGGGGTGTTCGTGTAATTTTTGAGACCTGAGGGGGTTTTGTGAAAACATGTTAAGTTGTAATCTAGCTAGTATTATTTTAGCTTTCCTTGCCAACTTTGTAATAGGACATGTAATGTATTTCTCAAGCTCAAGGGTTTTAGACTAGGTTAAATTTGTATCTAGTTGTTCTCCTTTGGCTGTGTTCATCTGTGGTTCAACATATTCAAGGAATGCCAAAGGTTTGCATTACATTCATTAGAATGCATTAGGTTATGACTACTAGTCAACTTGTTTGAGTTTTTGACTAGTCATCTTTCGTGCATCATGAGGTCTGCTAGCTCATTTCGTTTTCTAGCTGGGTTCTAACGAATTTTGTCTTATTCTATGATATTCTTCTGCAACCATCTGTCTATTTCAAACCTAGGAATTTTGGGTAAATGGTCCCTTCATTCCTTTTGGAGTCGTCACTTCAGACAAGGGGTTCTTGAGAGGTTGTGAGTTTTCTCCTCCTTTACTTTCCTCTTCTTTGGAGTGATTTCTTCATCTTTTAATAAATGAGTTTTTCAACTTGATTTTGAAAACTGCTTTAAAAGATGAAATCTACATCTAGCTAAATCAAACACATTCTCATATAGATCTAGGTCATATTCTAGATTGATTTCTTCAAGAGTATGGTTTCTTAAAGAAATTGATCATTTCATTTTTGAATCCAAATTTCTCATTCTTGTTTGGAGTTTAGCTGCGTGACCTGGTGCCATGGGATGAATGAGCTAAGGAGGAAGCTGCCATTGCCATGAAGAACTAGCTGCAAGCTTTGCTAAGTTTGGAAAAGAAGATTGCATGGAGGAGGTATAGTTCATTTCCTAAATAGATCTAGGTATCCTTGAGCTTGCTTGTGATTTCTCTGTAAGAATCTTCTTTGCTTAATGGAATGTTTGGTTGGATGATGACTCCCAGTATTTCCCAATGGTGGGTTTGTGGGTGAACAATTTTCTGGGTTTGTTGTTCATGTTTATTTTGGTTTGTGTTCTTGCTGTTGACTAGTCATCATCTAATTGTTTCTATATACTTGTTCTTGATGTATTCACTCACACATCTCACCTTAGTTGTTGCTAGCACAGAGGATGCCTAAATTGACGGGTCCTTCTGAGTGCCTAGGTTGTCACTAGTGATTTTCTAGTTTTGCAGGTATTGGTTGTTTACTTTGTGTGTGTGATTGCTGCCGGTTTATGACTCTTAGTTGACTAGTCATATTGATCTCAGGTTAACCTAAGATTTGTGTAGTTGGTAAGTCTTTAAAGTAGCTTTTAATTTACCTCCTTCACCCAAGTACCAATTACAAAACACAAGAAACCTCAGGGGGTGTTAGTATGAATAACTCTTCAAATTTTTCATTGTCTTCATCATCTCAATATTATCGATATTATAGCAATATTTTGGCCAAATATTGCTGAAGTTTAAGAGAAATTAACGACGTCGATATTTTCCGATATATCGATAATTATATGATATGTGTATGGATACGTTCCAAAATATCATTGACCCCAAAAAACAATAATATCCTCGATATTTCTCAATATTATCAATATTTTAGACTATGGGTAGAACCCATGTGGGTAGAGGTTCGAAACTCACAGGCGCCCAATGAATATTTGTGTAAACCCCCCTCCCCTAATCGCTTCTACTCAAAAATAAAAAATAAAAAATCTTCCCGGCTCTTTGGGAACTGTATTGAGCTATAAGTACCAAAGTAATATAAAAGTGGTGTACAAATTAATTCTTCAAATGTTGGTCAATGTTTCAAATACTCAGTGCTCTAAACTTAGTCTTTAAAAAAAAAAAAAAAAAAAAAAGTAGTGTATAAATATTTACTTTAAATTTTCGTCAATATTTCAAATACTTAGTGCTTAAATTTCTTTTACACTTTTTTTTACAGCAAATAAAATTTCTTCACGATAGTCTAAATTAGAAGAGAGGGGGTTTCTCACACACACACAACTGGTGTCATGGGGGTTCGAACCTGAGACCTCTGGTTTACATGTCAAGACTTTTTTCCACTGAGCTAGACCTTGTTAGCAACATTGGTACAAATTAATACAAAAGTAGTTGTATAAATATTTCAGATACTTAGTGCTCTAAACTTGGGCAGAACATTGTAGTCTACAAAAAGAGTAGTAACCTTCCATGTCAATAAAAGTTTAGGCTTGTCAACGCCATGAAGGCCAAATTGGGAAGGGCCTATAGATATAGGTTTTGTTTTGTTTTGTTTTTGCTGCTTGTACTCTGTAGATATCTCAGTCAAACCGTATATGAAATAGGTCATCAGGTTATAAATTAGGATTGACCGTGACATTAAAATTGTCAACTATCTCATCAAAAGAAGAAAACTAGATAATTAGATTATAGTTTTGATGGGACTTGAGCAATTTTACAGATCTAAGGGTCCGTTTGGTAACTTTTCCATTTTGTTTCTACTGTAGTTTTTATTTTTAAAGATAGAGAAAACATATAGCGAGAAAAAGATAAATGGCTGAGAGAAAAACTTGCAAAAACCAAACACTTGAAATATACTTAAACACTTGGAATTTTGTCGGAGAAGGTTGCTCCTGTGAATAAGAATGAAAGAAAAGGTTTTGATTAGTTGAGCCGCACGGTAGATTTTAGGGTTCTTCCTGCTGAAAGAAGCATTTCATTTCGCTTTCCGAAATTGCCAGCACAGAAGTTGAAATATTTCCAGAAATAAGAATACTGTTGCATCCACGTTTTTGGAGATCCAATCAGTGAGGTGTGTATAGAAATAGTAGAAGCTTGGATTCTACAAAATTGTGGAGAATAACAACTAATTAATTTAATGGTCATGATGTTCATAAAGAAAGAAGATGAATCAATAAAAATTAAGGGAGAAACTGCTTCTTAAGACTATAAATGAGGGGTTGGTCCTCACTTGCATTACCAAGCACAAGAACTAAGAAAGAATTCAAAGATGGCAAAGTCAGTCGCTGCCTTCCATACAGCAATTGCCCTCCTAATTTTTTTGCTTTTCATTGCTTCCTTGGGTGAGTTATTAGAACCCAACTTTTATATGAACTGATCAACAGCTTATATCATCTCTGTTTAAAATGAGAAATATGCATTATTATTGGGTGAAGTGTATGCTTGCATTCTAGTTATAATATATTATTCTACTTCTGCAATTTGTGCTACAGCATTAGTGCCAACTGCAGAAGCCACAGCAGTGCTGTGCCGGTTGGAGTCGAGGTGAAGCAAGACATGGTCAGGTATTTGTCGTTAAATTTTAGAGAGACGGGCCATCGGCCCACTATTAGCAACACCGATATTGTCCTCAACTTAACCACTTACAAAGCCCAGTATGTGTAATACCCCGAAAAATTCAAGGTGGATTTTCATATTTTAGTGAAAAATAATATAATGGTGGAGAATGATTATGGGTATAAGTGTATGCTTGCATTCTAATTATAATATATTATTCTACTTCTGCAATTTGTGCTACAGCATTAGTGCCAACTGCAGAAGCCACAGCAGTGCTGTGCCGGTTGGAGTCGAGGTGAAGCAAGACATGGTCAGGTATTTGTCGTTAAATTTTAGAGAGACGGGCCATCGTCCCACTATTAGCAACACCGACATTGTCCTCAACTTAACCACCTACAAAGCCCAGTATGTGTAATACCCCGAAAAATTCAAGGTGGATTTTCATATTTTAGTGAAAAATAATATAATGGTGGAGAATGATTATGGGTATTTTATTAAGTGATTTTGGATTAAGATTATTAAATTAAGTGTGTTTAATTTCAAGTTGGACAAACATGACCAAAATACCCCTATGTGTGGATAATTACCAAAACACCCTTGTAGGCAAAGAAAAAAGTGAAATGTGGAGGGCATCAAACCATCATCCTCTCATTCTTCCCCCCTTGCCTCAAGCATTCATATCCACCATTTATGAAAGGATGAGTCACCTAGTCTAAAATGGTGAGTCACCTAGCCTAATTAAGATTCTTAAATCATGAAATTATTCTCTTCCTTCCCATTTATTGTATCATCACTCTCTTCTAACTTGATGACTCACCTAGCCTAAGGCTCTTCAATCATGAATTTACTCTTATCCTCATCATTCATTGAATCATCCCTTTCTTCCTCATTCACCTTAGTTTAATCCTTATTCTTCTTTTGTTCCTCTTCAAAATCCAAAATTCGTTACTTCCTTGGAGCAGCCGAGAACTCAAATTTCGGAAGCTCAAATGAGAAAACTTTCTTCATAAAAGTTGTTCATTTACATGATTCCTATAACATACTCAAAGTTCAGCTCAATCCGACTAGTATAGGCTCTGAAACGTTGGTATGATCACAATAAGTTTACCATTTCCTGATTTCACAGCAGTATGCTCGGTTTCAATATGTTTATGTGATTTCCTGTACTCAAATGACTTTGGTTTCTTCATCAAAGTTGTTTGAAATGCTGTCTATTATAACATACAAAATTTTAGATTGATCGGACTTCTATACCCACCTTGGGAATGTTTAGAGTGGAACTTGTTTGTAGTCTTCGACCTTCGTTCCTTCCCTCGTTTTCAGTCCAAAACACTCATTTCAAAAGCTCAAAACACTATGGTTTCTTCATGATAGTTACTCCAAATTCTCCTCTTTATAACATATCCAAAGATCATCCAAACTCAACCATTATAACTCTCTGAAAATTGGTATGAACAAAACTTGTTCAATTGATTATGTTGAATTTCTTGTTATAGATGTGTACTTTCTCTCAAATGGCTCGTTCCTTATCATTCAATTGATTAAATTAGCCACTATCATCTCAAGTAAATGTTTCTTTGAAGGCATGAAGCTCATCTTTTTATTGTCTCTTTGAGTACTAGTTATAAACCAAGTGTTGGCTAGAATGCCTCAAGGACATATATATACCTTTCGAAGTGTGTTTTTGTGAAGTTCTAGATTATTTCAATGTGATTTTGTTCCAATTTCATTATGGGATTTTGTTACATCAAAATGAATATCTCAAGGGTTATTTCAAAGTTGGTTTTGTGCCACTTGAATTTAAATTGATTTTTTGTGAAATTTCAAAGTAGAGACTATCCTGCTGGAATTGTTTTGATTCTGCTGCATACCTTGTTTTGAATAAGTGTTTGAAAACTTCCTACACTTGGATTTTCATGAAATTTTAGTATGTTTTACTTTCTTGTATTTTCTTCAGATTTGGAAAGTTTTATCCAGTTTGGTTGTAAATTGTAATTTTGGTGATTTTTCAAAACAAAGTGTACAAACCTTTAAAATAAAAATAAAATAAAATAAAAAGAACGTTATGCAGCCTAGTCTGTTTTGGTTTCTATTTTGACATGCTTCCTTAACCCTAATTTTTATCAAATTTTGACATCTTTAATGTTTCTATGTCTAGTTGTGATCTGGAAAGTTTTACATTATTTTGATTTGAAATCAATATTTAGTGAATTTTCAAAGTTAACGTGTTCCAACCCAAATATTTAGCAAAACTGAAATTTTAGTTTTAAATTTTCTTTATGAGTATAGAGCTGAACCACCTGTTTTAAACATCCAAAATAGTAGAACTATTATAGGAGGGGAATAGATTAGTTTTTCCTTGACGTTTGGTTCTAAGCTTGCTTGGATGTGAGGTTAAGGGAGTAACAATCGGGCCAAACAACTTGTCAAGTGTTTTATGGGGTTTACGTGCGCTAGTAGGACACTCAAATTTGTTTCTTTATTTCCAATGAATTTTAATAAGTAAATTATCTTAACTAGGTGTTCTACTCTGCGTACTTTCGAGGACGAAACCGCACAAGGTTAAGCTAGCTGGACATGAGGTAGGGTTTCTTGATTTCCCAATGATTGGGCTACGTCACTTTTAATCTTGGTGCTTATATTTAGTACTATAAATATGAATATTATTGTTGATTTGCTCGGTGAATATTATTATTCATGTGATTAAATATGAAATATCATTTTTATTATTTGTGTTATTATTCAGCAGAGATAAATGATGTTTGCGCTGCATTACATATGCATCATAAAGACAGTGGTGTTTGGGGTGTGTGTGTCGTTTGAGGTATATCTAAGGGGTGGGAGAAGGTCTTAGATATATCTAAGTAAATAAAATGTGGAATATATTCAGGTGAAGGGAATAGAGCTTAAATATATTGAGGTGATGGGAGCAGGGCCTCTAATGAAAAGTGAAAGTTGAGAAATTCGTAAACAAAAGAAAAATTGGTTAAGGGACGGATGAGCGCTAGTCCATATTTTAGGGTATTCGGAGCTACAGTGGTAAAACGCATGGTATGGGACATGCATGCTTATTTCCCTAAGGTATGAATTAGTGGGATTAGAAGGGAGTGAGTTTATGACATCACCGCATATGCAAATTTATTTATCTGGTATGATTACATAATTATTATATATCTTTTGTTGTTTGATGCATGACACTTTGATTAACTATGATAGCTGACCTTAAGGGGTTTAACGGTACTCTACTGGGCATTAGAATGCTCATACCCTAATAGATTGTACAGGATTAAAGCAGAAGTTTGAGGAAGCGGGTTTCAACTAAGCTGCTGGGCTTTTGTTGTTGATTTTTTGTAATTAATATTTGTAAGTAGTCAACCGTTTGTTAAAGATCTTAGTGTGTATTTAACTTCGAGCTGCTACGACTCTGATTCTGTGTTGTTAAGCATATTTGTATTTATTTGTGGCTCTTTTTCTCATCATATCATGGTTGTAGGATTTTATTCTTATGACTATGGTATGACTCACACCCTGATTCGGGAATATCCCTTATTTTCGAATTGGGTCATGACAGTAGGTATGAAGTTTTATCACAAAAGCCCTTGTTACTATTAGTAGTGGAACCATTCATTATATATTGTATTTTATTTAGTCAAATTTCCGATGTGAGACTTATATTTTTTAACACGCCCCCTCACGTGGGACCACCACATAGTATGCCACACATAGAGCCAAGTCCACATCGGAGTCAAAGCCCAACGTGTGAACACTACGTATTGGGTAAGGGGTAAGGGGTAAGGGGTAAGGGGTAAGGGTAAACATTCAAGCCCAACATGTGAACACCACACATTGGCTAAGGGTAAAGGGTCAATTCAAGCCCAGTCAATCAACCCGCTCTGATACCATGTTAAATTTCAGAGAGACGGGCAAGTGGCCCACTACTAGCAACACCGATATTGTCCCTAATTTAACCACCTACAAAACCCAGTAAATATAAGATTTTATCACAAAAGACCTCGGTATTATTAGTAGTAGAACCATTCATTATATATTATATTTTATTAGTCAAGTTTCCAATATAGGACTTATATTATTCAACATTTATATCAAAGTCCGTACAGGATTCACGTGTTTCTGCTATTTTTGTAAGAAGCATTAGGCCAAAAATCATGTTTTTGGCTGGGAATGCTAAAATGAACAGCTTCAATTGCTGACTCAGTCCGTGCTTTTGGATGCCCATGGGTTTGAAATATGAAAAATAAGGGCTTATGTTTCTTCTAAATAATTATGTAACTCCTGTTACCATACCATCTCTGTTTACAGTACCTTTGTTGACAATAAATAAAGTCGATCCAGTGAAGAATATTTATGATTATCTATGTTCAGCAATTATCACACAAAAGCAAAAATGTGTATGATGTAATCCTTGACTACTGAAATATGAATTTCAGATAATAATAATTTCGCATATAATAAGTAACTACGGAAGACTTAATTGTATCTCGTGGGTTATGTTGAGAGCATTCACATTCATGCTCTCTATATTTTAGTTAAATTTTAGCTAAAAATATATCAAAGTTATTTTAGAAGCTCTCTATAAAATTTAAACTCCAATCATGCTCTCAAGTTTATGGAGTCATAAATGCTATAACTCTTTTTTAATTGGTCAATCTCTATTAAAAAATAATATAAAAAATAATTAGTATTAATTAAAGGTTTGAAATATTCATTAAATAAAGTAGCATTAAATTATAGGGAGCCATTAGAAGTCCTTTCTCTCTCCTCAGATTTTGAAGCTTCTAGAGGTCTCCCTCTTTTAGGAGGTGGATAAGGAGCATGGTTGGTGTTGTATTTTACCAATTCTTCTCTATAATTTGTGTAAAGAGATGATTTAGGGGGTCCATTATAGATGCTCTAAATATAGCTATAGCTAGGTTAGCTCACATTAAGTACAGAAATACACACTTACCCTAATTGAGCTAAAAAATCATCAAGAAAGAGCTCTTAAATGTCAGGAAATATATTTGTTGATAGTTACAAAGCATTCAGAGAAGAGTTCATTGACGATTTTCGACTGGTTTGTGCCCTTTTTTAGATGTCAGGAAATTATAACTGTCAAGAATGATAGTACCGTTTATTGACGTCGGTACTCCTGACGCTTTTTGAGTCATTAAAAAATGACTATTGTGACCTTTTTTAGCTATCAGCGAACGGTGTGTGTCGTAAATCTTTCTTGGATTCAGTTCCAGCTTTGATTTGATCCCTTCCTCTTGAGTGCGTTGATGACTACCCGGCACGAACTTGTAGATTTCATGGGCGATGGAATTGACATAATATATTTAATGACTATCTTGTATCATGCGCAAGTTCAAGACAAAGACTAAACAAGATAGAGTCAAGAGAAGTAAAACTAGTGGGAAATACTGTTCGGTGTTCATGAATTTGTCCTATAGGTGAGGTGAAGTTGCGAGTGGAAATAAAAGATTGTTCAAAGGGTGTCAATCCCAAGATATTTCGGAGATGACTTGATTTCATGGACTTTGGGATCTAATCTTATTCATTTCAATTGCTTTCCTCTTATAAATATTGTTGTTGTGGATTCTATAAATGGTTATAAGAAAGTAGATAAATTAGCCAGTCACTCACTATATATGCTATCATGGTGATTCAATTTCAAAACCACTGCATTAATTTTATAGTAAATTTGGGTTTTCCCCTTTAAATTCATTTTTCCTTACCTACAGCCCATCCTTTTATTTTTCTATAAATTAAACCCAATTTTTATAAGTAAAACCCAATGACTAGGATCCACCTAAGCAAGTTACCTAATCCAGCTTAACATATTAAATGTTATATTTTTTCAATTCCTAAATTACCCTAATTGCATTTTAACGTTTTTTTTTCCAACAAATTTTATTAAAAAATAATATAAAAAATAATTAGTATTAATTAAAGGTTTGAAATATTCATTAAATAAAGTAGCATTAAATTATAGGGAGCCATTAGAAGTCCTTTCTCTCTCCTCAGATTTTGAAGCTTCTAGAGGTCTCCCTCTTTTAGGAGGTGGATAAGGAGCATGGTTGGGGTTCCTAAGGAGCCAGTCGCTGGTGAGGGATCTCTATCTTAACACTATGGAGATGGCCACCGCCTCTTCTGCTCAAGGGGATGACAAGTATGCAGCACCAAGCGGGAATCAGAAGCGTGGGAAAACTGGTGTTGGGCATCTGATTGTTAGTGGCGTGGATTTTCTGATAAGCATAGTTTTTGTATCGAGGATTTTTTTGACAAGGCGGAGCAGACCAGCCTCAAGGGGTCGCCAAGATCTCCCTAATAATTCTCCTATGGAATGATCGTGGGCTTGGCAACTGATGAACGTTCCTACTACGAGGATCTTTCTTCAGAATTTTCTTCAGGCTAAGAGGCCAATCTTGGTCTCCATTGCTTGTCAGTTGGGGTTTTGGATCAAGAAAATTGGAGATGGCGGTTGGTGTTTGGCTAGATCTATTATGATGCTCACAATACGTTTTTGACTCTATACGAAGAACTATGATGCTTTCTTAATTTTTAGATGTCAGGAAATTATAACTGTCAAGAATGATAGTACCGTTTATTGACGTCGGTACTCCTGACGCTTTTTGAGTCATTAAAAAATGACTATTGTGACCTTTTTTAGCTATCAGCGAACGGTGTGTGTCGTAAATCTTTCTTGGATTCAGTTCCAGCTTTGATTTGATCCCTTCCTCTTGAGTGCGTTGATGACTACCCGGCACGAACTTGTAGATTTCATGGGCGATGGAATTGACATAATATATTTAATGACTATCTTGTATCATGCGCAAGTTCAAGACAAAGACTAAACAAGATAGAGTCAAGAGAAGTAAAACTAGTGGGAAATACTGTTCGGTGTTCATGAATTTGTCCTATAGGTGAGGTGAAGTTGCGAGTGGAAATAAAAGATTGTTCAAAGGGTGTCAATCCCAAGATATTTCGGAGATGACTTGATTTCATGGACTTTGGGATCTAATCTTATTCATTTCAATTGCTTTCCTCTTATAAATATTGTTGTTGTGGATTCTATAAATGGTTATAAGAAAGTAGATAAATTAGCCAGTCACTCACTATATATGCTATCATGGTGATTCAATTTCAAAACCACTGCATTAATTTTATAGTAAATTTGGGTTTTCCCCTTTAAATTCATTTTTCCTTACCTACAGCCCATCCTTTTATTTTTCTATAAATTAAACCCAATTTTTATAAGTAAAACCCAATGACTAGGATCCACCTAAGCAAGTTACCTAATCCAGCTTAACATATTAAATGTTATATTTTTTCAATTCCTAAATTACCCTAATTGCATTTTAACGTTTTTTTTTCCAACAAATTTTTTGCTATTCAATGTCATAATGGTGTTTCAATTTTGCATAAGTTTTGTGGGTCAGTTTTATTTATTTATTTTATATATAATTAAAACTTGGTGTGTAATTAGTGTCGTATGTTTTTGAAATTGATTGGTTCTAATATACCTATTATGTTTTTTTTTTAATTATGATTGGTTATATTTTGTAAACGAAATATATAATTAAAACTTGGTCTGTTTTTCCAAATCCGACAACCTGACCATATTTTGTTTCAATTTCATATTAATTGGTTAGTTATTTCCTTTTATTTATATCAAAATTTCAAATTTAATAATTGTTATGGATTAGAAATTAATTTGTTTTAGGAACATTAATTTACCTACAAATATTTTGTATAACTATTTTTTCTTATAAATAATGTACCTATATTTACGTATATTTGCTAATAATGGACCATATTCAATAATAAACCTATTTTTTTTATATATATAAATAATATACCTATATTTTTGTATATTAAATAATGTACCTATCTACGTATATTGGAAAATTATAATGTACCTAGATATGTTAGATATATTAAGTATACAAAAATTGTTACACAACTATCAAAGAGACAAATATATATTTATGCTAACAAACTCCCCAATAGAAAAAAGAGAAATAGTCAACCCTAATTAATGCACGGGTTCAAATTGTGACTCTAGAGGAAATTGATGGATTAAAAAAAATAGAAACCACGTTGAATGCCTAGTTAAAAACATTATTGAAATCCTAACTTTAAGGGATTTTTTTAAGAAGAAAAATATTCAGCAACAAAGAGGGGTTGATGGCATGATTTGTAAATATGTCATAATTTATGAACACTTTGGCATCCAATTCAAAATTGGGTTTTATTTAAATGTAATAAAATAGATGGGTTATTGTCTAGAGTATTTTAGTTGTATGGGTCTATTTTGGTTAGACCCTTTTTATTATTCCACTTTCTACCATCTAATATTCTCTTCAACTTACTTTCATTTACAGAAACCCTTATTTCAAAAAACGACTGCATTCTTTCCTTCGAAGTCATTAAAAAGGGATGTTTTTCTAGTTTCTCGATGAATGTACAGTACCTGAAAATAAAAACTAATGTTTGTAAGCCAAATAACATATTATACTTTTTTCATTCAGTTCAATTAGTAACAAAAAAAAAAAGTTGTAGCACCACTAAACTTACTCATAATTTTCATTGTGGTCAAAGAAATCAAAGAAATAATCACGCTCAACCCAAGGAACTCCAAGTAACAGTATTCTTTCCTTTAGCATAATCCTCAGTGCTTTTAAGTCTTTGATTCTCAACATCCTTACTTTTGTAGGATGTATAGTATCTCCGAGGTCTTCAAAACTGCTTTCGACGTTAATAATCTTGATTTGATTGGAAATAACAACATAATTACATGTTTTGTTCAAACCCATATGAAAAAAATCACAGAAATGTATATGTTTTATTGTTCGTAAAAGGTTCCTGCACAATGGATTAAAAACATTATTAGCACTAATTATTATACAATAAGTATTTAAGGCAAAAAGAAAAAAGGATATGAATATATATTATACCGAATTGCATCGCACCACCAAGGAGATAGAATATGAGAAATCTCAGTTCTCATTGGCATTACAAAATCCTCATCCATCATTTCACCTAGAAGTTGATCGAATTGAGGATAGCACAAAATCCAAATATCTTGTGGTTGATAATAGCTCACAAAGTAAGGTTTCAAGAACCCCTTATGATAAGTTAAATTGGAAGTTCGGGTAAATATCTTCCTAGCTAACTCTTCCTGCGATTTTTCGAACTTAAAAAATCGAGCCTCCCTTTCTTTGCCATCTTTAAAGTATATTTTTCCAGCAAAGTAAATTTGAGATGGGTCATAATTTAACTCATATCCAATGATATTCATACGTACTTTCACCTCCTATATATTCTCTGCATAAAAAATAACCACAACATCATATTTTTACTATTATACAAGCATCATGTGAGCATAATCGATGCAAATAAAATAAAAATGAAAAGGCAGTCAAAACTTACCACATCCTTGTCGAGGTTGAGTTGATGTCCCTTTTGTACTTCATTAATTGAAGCTTGTTGCTTTCCCATTCCAAATAAACTTTTTCCCCAGCACAAAATATAACTTATGCATGCATATTATATGCCAATCCGAGATTCCCAAATCTGATGCCAATCCCCGACACATATATACCGCAAAATTAATAGATGAGAATTGTTTCTATATGCTTCACGAAAATAAATTGCAAAATTTTAATAGAAATCTAAACAGTTTTTTTCATGGATCTATGTAATCCAAACCGTTCATAATAAAACATGTGATACACCAGCTTGACCCAAATAAATCAAATGGACTTGAGAACATTGGATGGGACTTCAATCGCATTAATATACGGCTCTTTATAAACAACATTTTCTAAATAAAATAAAACAATTGGGCCAATATAAGTTACTTGGGTTCTGGACTGTTGCTCTGCCCGCCCTAGGGCTAGGACTGAGCCTGTTAATAACTCAAATGGTGAGGGAGAGTGAGATAATGAGTTATGTTTAGAATGGTCTAAGTTTCGATTTCCTTCAATGTAACAAAGAAAAAAGAAAATTAAAGGAACAAATTTTGACTAGATTAATGGATTATTACTGTAAGCTATATTTTTCAGGAGCACTTACCACCTAATATTTTAGCAAGAGACTTGTCTTGTTCTAAATATTGGTTGGATAACTAAGGGTTTGTAGCTCAAGTGGTTATTAAGACATGTACCTCTGCCGGCACCTGAGGTCCTAGATTCAATTCCCCCAATATCACTTGTATAAAATAAAAAAAGTATTCATTGGATGAAAATTAATTCACCCGTCAACGTCATTAGGACATATTTCATAGATGATTTAAATTACATGCTCTAAGCCTCTCTCTTACTAATTAACGGTGGATGAACTTTCTTCCACAAATATTTAGTTTTCAAGCCTGGAAGCAATTTTTATTTTATTTTAAGACAATTAAAGTTCTGAAGCTTAGTAATTAAAAGGTTATTCTTTCACTGAATCTTAATACAACCACTTCTCAATTTATTCTTCATCTATATACAGGCTGTAGCCATATATGGCCGGTGCATGGTTTTGTTCAAAAGCTTAATTAGTAAGGCCTCCGCCCATTATAATTGCCTGGGGGATCATAGTTGCACCCAATGAAGGTGCCTCCGTTGTTGCACCTTGCTTTTGCACACCCTAGACGAACTGAGTTGCGCCAAACAACCTGAGAATAATGGCCACACACCTTGCCAGGAGCACATGAGTTGGAGTTGTAATCATAGCTGGACTTCTCTGATACAAACATGTTCACGGCTGCCGTGGCCGACAAGTCACGGCTGCTCTTCGCTATGTTTTTGCCATAAGGTCAATGGGAGTGCACAAGATTGCAGTCACCAATACGTGAATCGGCGTATCTTTGTGCATAGGCCGCTACGTTGGGATCCCACGTCAGGGGCGGAACTTTTTTTGGGTAGGTTTGTGGTTGCCAGTTTTGGTAGTTTTGTGATTGTGAGTGTCGAGAGTTGTGGGAATTGTGGTTGATTTGTGGTGGTGAGTCTTGAGAGTTGTGTGGGAATTGTGGTAGTTTTGTTGTGGTGAGTTTTGGTAGTTTTGTGGTGGTGAGTCTTGAGAGTGTTGGGACATGGGGGAGTTTTGTGGTAGTTTTGTTGTGGTGAGTTTTGGTAGTTTTGTGGTGGTGAGTCTTGAGAGTGTTGGGACATGTGGTAGTTTTGTGGTGGTGAGTCTTGAGAGTGTTGGGACATGTGGTAGTTTTGTGGTAGTTTTGTGGTGGCGAGTCTTGAGAGTGGTGGGACTTGTGGTAGCCTTGTGATGATGAGTTGGAGGAGTATGGTGGAGAGTTTTGGGGATTTTGGGCATTGTGGTGGTAGCCTTGTGGTGAATTTTTATGGGAATTACGGTAGTGGTGTTGTGGCGAGCAGCCGTTGTCCTGTGGTGGTGAGTTTTGGGGGGTTTTGGGTATTTTGGTAGCCTTGTGGTGAGTCTTTGTAGGCAGAAATTGGTTGGACTAGGGTTAAGCAGGAGAAAAAACTAGGGCAAACGAATTCTTACACAACCCCATATTGGCTTGTATGCGCACTGCAAATAATATCTTGGGTGTGATTGATGAGGAATGAGAGATGGAGCATGGAGTTTTTATAAGGGAAATGTTTGAGGGAGTACTGTATTTTAATGCTAAAGATACCATATATTGGACAGTTTTAATTTAATGCCACGGAGGTATAATACTCTAATACATGCGGTGAATTTTAATTTTATAATGTGGTTAGAAAATATGATCTCTCAAGTTAATACGTTCTTGAATTTTTTTCTTCTTTTAATTTTGAAGAAAGCACAAATAAAAGTGCCCGTTTCTTGTTTTGCTAAGAAATCAAACCTTGGTGAAATTGCTAGTTTCAACTTCTTTTTTTGGGTATACCGTTCATATAGGCACGTTATATTGTAATGTCACTTGAAAAAACATCAACAATTGTTACCTTTTTATTGGTGACTATTGGCAACATTAGTCACCTTTGTTCGGTGAGTAAAAGCAATAGGCTGCAGTTACAATTTTGGGCTTCGTTACATATGAAGCTGTGACTAAAGCCTATTCTCACCATTTTAACAACATTTGTGACAAACACAAACTGACTCTCAACAAAATCTAAGGGTACAGCGGGGCCCATTATCTATCTAATCAACTTCAATTTATAATATTTTATTACTTATTTGACTAGTTGGCATATTTTTATCATATTACGTATTCGAATTCTCAATAGCATTTAAGTACAATGGGGCCCATCAAATTCAACAAATTGACAATACATTTTTTTTTTACTTAAATCTATATCTGTGTATTAGATTTATTAAAAAGAATTACAATTTCTATTTGTACATTTCTTACTTTTCATTTTCCAATAATTAATTAATAAAAATATTGTTTTTATTGATGTCTAGTATTTATTGTAATTTCATTATAATTCAATAAACAATTTAATACAGATATTGACTTTCATTGCAATACATTTCATAAACATATTAGCTTTGATTTCATAATTTTCATTACAATTTACACATATGGAGGATTAAAACCTCTCAAAATATTAAGTCTGGTAACTAAATATACAATCATTTGGGATCTACTTTCAGTAGCCTCATTTACAATTCCTTCCACATTTCTTGGCACGTCATCTTCTTCCCGATTGTACATTTGTGTGTTCCTAATACTTGTATGTGTGCTTCTTAGGGGCAACTGCGAGTCGTTGTCTGCATCCAATGAAGTAGTATCACCCATGTATTCTATAGAAAAATTGAGAGAAAAGTATATTTTTCTTTTGTCCAAAGAGTAAAGTGGGTTTTTCTTTTGTCAAGAGAGTAAAGTGAGTTTGTGAAAAAGCACTTATGCCAGTTTTGCATTCCCAAAGCATAATTAACATTTGAAAAAAAAATTTTAAAACTCAAAATAATTCATCAGGCGCCAAAACACACTATATTGGCGCCTAATATCCAAATTTCATGTTTAACTTCCTTTAAAAATAAAAATAAAAGAGATACCTTCTTTAAATTAACAAAAGTACAATAGACCAATTAAATTTGTCCAAAATTAATTAAAGAGATGTGGGTATTTCACCAACAAAAAAAAATTTGGGATATTTATATTTTTGACCATTTATGTTGTACACTTCCCAACATTTACGGTGAAAAAAAGTTGGTAAGTTTAATCAAGTCAGACACTTACTTCTTCAACCTACCAACCTTTAGCTATTGCTTCACTTTTCCCCTTCTTTTTTGTTTATCTTTGCCTGGAGTCTTTTTGGTCTAGCCTTCGTTCTTGTTCTTTTGCTCTTTTTGTGGCAATGAATCAGTTTCCAAATCCTCCAAAATGCGATGGACACTTGAGCATCCCATCATGCAATGCAACAAGCAATGAATCATCAATAAATTGTTGTTGACACGTCTTATATTCTTCACTTGCCCTATCTAATTTAACCCAAGATTTATCCATAACAACTAGAAACAATCACAAGATAAAAAATTTAATCAAGGCAACCCCATTAGGCAAAAAGTTCATAAATGCAAATTTAATCAAGGCAACCCCACATGGTCAAATACCAATATTAAACAGATAGTATCAAATTTGTCAAGAAGGCAGGGAGGACACAAATTTGATGATGTAAATATTAACCATTTAAGATCCAAATAATACACGAAAATCAAATTAAGAATCTACAAGCCCTAACAAGTAAGGATTAAGATTTTATGATTCATAAAACAACATACAAAAATAAGGAGGTAGAACCTCAGATTGGGAATGGAGGCGCCTTTAGAAATTCAACTGCCATTGTGGAGTAGGAGTAAGAAGATTTGTGAACTTTAATTTCTTTCTTTTATTAAAGGAACATCGTTCGCATTGGTGTAAAGTTAAACTCCATTGTAGTTTCTTGGGAAAAAAAAAAAACTTCATTGTAGTTTTAAATGGTCATTCCCTGATCCAGAAATAAGGAATATTTTTGAATTAGGGTATGAGTCATACCATAGTTATAAGAATAAATCCCTATGACCATGATGTGATGAGAAATATAACAATAAATAATACAAATTTACTTAATAATACATAATTAGAGTCACAGTAGCTCATAGTCGAAAACACACTAAGATCCTTATCGAACGGTTGACTACTCACTACTAATATTACACAAATAAACAACAAATGCCTAGTAGTTTGGTGGAACAACCGCTTTCTAAAACTTCGCCTTGAATCCTGCACAATCTGTTAGAGTATGAGCATTCTAATGCCTAGTAGAGTATCGTCAAATCCCTCAAGGTCAGCTATCACAGTTAATTAAAGTGTCATGCATCAAACAACACAAAATATATAAATTATGCAACCATACCAGATAAATAAATTTGCATATGCGATGATGTCATGAACCCACTCCTTTCAAATCCCACTAATTCATACCTTAGGACAACAAGCATGCATGTCTCATACCATGTGTTTTACCACTATGGCTCCCAATAACCTAAAATATGAACTAGCGATCATTTGTTCCTTAACCCTATTTTTTTTATTTACAAATTTCTCAACTTTCGCTTTTCATTAAAGGCCCTGCTCCCATCACCTAAATATATTCATACTCTGCTCCCATCACCTGAATATATATTCCACATTTTTACTCATATATATATATATATATCTAAGACCTTCTCCCACCCTTTAGATATACCTCAAACCACACACAAACCCAAAACACAACTATATTTATGATGCATATGTAATGCATCTCAAACAACATTAATTTCTGCAGAATAATAATAATTCAAATAAAAACAATAATATTTCAAATTTAATCATATGAATAATAATATTCATCCAACGTCAAATAATATTCACGGAGTAATATCAATAATAATATTCACATAACATCATGGAGCAAAACAACAATAATATTCCTATATAGTACTATATATAAGCACAAAGGTTAAAAGTGACATAGCCCATTCATCGGGAAATCAGGAAACCCTACCTCGTGTTCGACTAGTTAGATTAATGAATTACCCTTCCAATCCTTCTGTTTCCACTCGAGCCTAAATCAAACAATAAGAACAAATAATAATTATTACTTTCGCATAACATAATTTTGGTCAAAAAGCTACGGGTCTCAGATGGTCCCAAAGCCAATATTAACGAACTTAAAACGAAAAATCAAGTTTGGGAGGATGACGGATGACATCAACATCATACCACATGCACTGAATACACATATGGTGACTGCATGGTACTATTCATCTTCCCCAAAACACCTTTTTTTTCTTCTTGTTTTCCACCTCATTTTTAACGTAACTAACAATAGGAAAGATTTGCAAGACTATACTTGATATATTGATATTTTACCTATTTATTATATCTCTTTTACTTGTCATATTGCTATAATTTTTAGTTAAATTGTTGGTTTTAATTAGTTTTGTAAGTATTTTCAAGGGATTAAACCTAAGAGTAATTTGGAGCTTAAATGGAGAAGAATTGAATGATAGAGGTCGTTTGTCAAATACTAGTCACGCAATTGGTTTTCGCAACTTGGAATGGCAATTACATGGCTCCTATTTGTCTATTGCTAAACTGACGTGGCTGAGTGAAATCAAATAGGGAATTTCACTATATGGGTTGGTTTTGAGGTGCAAGTGACGTAGAGGAGCTTTCCACGTGGCTTTGGGAGACTTAATTAGTTTAATTAGTTTTTATTTATTTATCTACCTTGTTGAGTAAGGAAATCCTAATAAAGTTAGGATTTCTTATGTATTAATTTCCACCTAGAATAGGAAGTTAAGGAGCATATAAATAGGAGGTTTCAACGTTGGGAGGAAGGAGAGAGGAGGTCAGAGACCACAAAGTGAAAGAGTTTTTAGAGAGACGAAGACGACGACCTGGAGCTAGAGTTGTTGTGGAGCAGAGATCAAATCTTCAATTGGGTTTATTCTATGACATTATTTATCATGGTTTTTATTAAAGTAGTCATGAACTAATTCCTTTTGCTAGGGCTACGATGTAGCCTAGTCATGAATACTCAATTACTTTAGTCAATGTTAATTCCAAGTATTTTTCCATGTTGAGTGTCTATTACTGTACTTAATGCTTTGAATGTTTGGCCAACATTTAATTGCTTTGATGCTAAATTGACGATAGGGATATCCAATTTAGAGTTTGCTTCTTGTACTAGATGCCATGGGTTACATTATTAGACATGGATGTTTGTCATGACTTATGTGGTTGTTTTGCAGGTTTTTCAAGAAACTTATTAATGAGTTCTTATTATTTTTAATTTCATTACTAGGGATAGAGTGGGTTGGTAATAAGGATACTTTTGGCATAATCGGGGATGTAGTATCAGATAAAGTACAGAAAATCGACTGTCAACTTAGAGATTTATTAGGATTAACATGCTAAGGAAATTGGGTAGAATTGGCTATGGTGAAATCGGAAGCTCTAGTGCTCTCATAACTTGAAACTCACCTCCTTATTTTTTATATGCTTGCTTTTATTAATTGTTTTTAATTAATTAATCAATCAAATCTCATCATTCAATTATTAAAGTCTTGTATTAATCACATTTTTCTCCACAAGTTATATATATATAGAGAGAGAGAGGGGGGAGGGGGGGTGGGGTTGAGAGAGCGACTTTGGCCACCGACTATTTTCAATGTGAAAAGCACACAACATGAGCCTAAAAGGACTTCCACAGACTACCCTTTTGTTCACATTAGACTGTTGGATAGATCGAGCATGCAAATGCAATGAAACTTTCTTAGATATATAATATATCTAAGAGAACCCACATAATATAATATTATATATATGATAAATAATCTGTATTCAAAATGTGTCACGTGTAACACATTCACTATGATGAGTCTTCTCACTATGATGAGTCTTTTATACATGATGCTACGTGACAAAGCATATACAGCAGTAGAATATTTCAGTTAAAAGATGAACTTTAGTTAATTTGAGGCAATTTTAGAATGTATATCAAAACGAACTAAGATTTGTGATGCTACTCAACAAATTTAAACCACACTCTATATGTGTATTGACAAAGTTTACACGATTAGGGTTTTGAGATTGACAATTGCTATTGTTTCTCTATGTTAACAAAGTTATTTGTCGGCTCAATAATGTAATCTATATCCATATGGCCAAATATTACAATTATTTAGTATGAATTATTCATTTTTATCTATATATATAAAGTAAAAGGCAGAGAATGGTGAAACATTCAAAATACCAGAAAATGCCCTTGGTTAATGGAAACATTAAGAATTGAGATTATTAATTAAATGAGGATAATATGGTAAATTCACGCTTTTTCATATTTAAAAAAATTAATATTACAAGAAAAATCGGATAATCGATCCTATTTTTATGGAAAACAACTACCCATTATCTTTTTTAATTCTAAAAGAAATTTTAAATTTAAAAAAAAAAAGCCTCTCGTAGGTGCGGAAGTGCGGAGAGGCTAGTCTATATATAAAGCAAAAGGCAGAGAAGGGTGAAACATTCAAAATACCAGAAAATGCCCTTGGTTAATACAAACATTAAGAATTGAAATTATTAATTAAATGAGGATAATATGGTAAATTCACACTTTTCCATATTAAAAAAAATAAAAATCAAACAATGAATCCTATTTTTATGGAACATAACTACCCATTATCTTTTTTAATTCTAAAATAAATTTAAATTTTTTTTAAAAAAGCCTCTTGCAGGCGCAGAAGCGCGTGCGGAGAGGCTAGTGTAAATAATATCCACTCTTTTAGGTGAAGCATTTAGTCCAGTGCCATTTTGAGCCAAGCCTTAAAATATATATATATATATATATAAAGGTCAGAACCATTTTGAAGAGCAGCATTCCACTCCATCCCCCCAATTCCCAAATTCTTTCTCTTATCTTCCCAAACCCTCAGCCCCCCAAAACCCCAAATTTGCAATTCCTTTCTCTCGTCTTTCCAACTCCCACCACCTCCGGGTGCTCTCTAGGGATGACCTCACTTGCCCCATGTTTCATTTTTTTGAGTTTAATTGGGTGTTGGCTGGGGCTTGCTAGGTGATTTGAAATCACTCAGAAGCGTAGGGTTGCTCTTTGGGCGTTTGTGTGTCAGCCATTTAGGAACATCTCTATCTCTAGCTTAGTTTTGTTTGTAGAAAAAAAAAAATTGGAAACATTTACAATATGACCCTATGGGGTGTTGATTTTGGATCCGCCACTGATGATAGGGGCGGGTAGGATTTGGGTAATCTGGGTTTTTTTTTCTTCTTTTGGTTACTTTTTTTAAAAAAATAAAAAATTTGTTTTTATTTTTGGTTTTTTTAGGGTTTTGGTTATCTTTGTTTTTTGATCGAAATGCCCTTGAACAACTAACTACATTTACTCTATTTTGACAAAAATTAGAATTTGAACTTGAATTGCTTAAATTGAAAACTACAAGTACAAAATTGATCAAATTGAAATGACATAGACCAAAGTGATAAAAGTGGCAAATTACAAGAACCAAAAAGGACTTTTTTCCTTTTCTTTTCAACCTCTCACATTTGCTATCTTAATTCTTTCATGGATGCAGAAGTAATAAATTGGGAGCTTTAGTTTTAAAACACAATATAGTTTAATAATTTGGAAGTTAGGAATACAATTCATCTAATTAGCATAAGGCCAAAGACCAAAATGTAGTACCTAATTTTACAAAAATATCATTAAAAAATATCAAAATTACACACAATGCCACTCCTTCTAAAGCAAGCATACTATGTCACATGTCCATATCTAGCCAACTGCCACCGCCGGCCACCCACCCGCCGCGGGACACCTGCCACCGCCGCTGTAGGGGACCAACTCTTATTCACCTTTAAGAAAAAAAAGATTTTGTGTCATTGAAGGGACTCGAACCTTGACCCTCAAAGGAGGAAGGCTCACTCACAAACCACTACACCAAACTTGATTTTGTAATATTTATTCAGTTATACAATATTTATATAAACAATCAACTATTTTTTATTTTATTTTAAAAAAGATCATTTCAACACATATTCACACAAAAACTGCAAATAAAAACAGAAACTGCAACAAAAATACAATATAGATATCAATTATGTTTAAAAACAAAACAAAAAAACAAAAACAAAAAAAGTTACAAAAACAAAAAATTTATTGAAGCAAAATGGAGGAACCAAGATGAAAGTACCAAAATGGAAATTGCGATGCAGAAACGGAAACTGCAATGTAGAAGCGGAAACTGCAATGCATAAACAGAAACTGCAATACAAAAATGGAAACTGCAATGCTTAGTTTGGGCAAAAATGCTTAGCTCAATAGTTAAACAAAACAAAACAATATTTTTTATTTATTCAATACATGTTGGTAAAATACTTTGTTTCTGGCAATGCAGTTTCCAAAAGTCCAATTTTGAGTTCCCTTGCTCTTGGGTAGTTCTCCTCTTCTTTTGCCTACCCAATTACTCATCTAGGTAGCCTCTACTCTTCAAAGATGAGGTTGAAGGCCAAGGAAAGAGCAAAAATCCAATTGTAATTAAATGAAAACTGCAATGCAATTCCCAAAAGTCCAATTTTGAGTTCCCTTGCTCTTGGGTAGTTCTCCTCTTCTTTTGCCCACCCAATTACTCATCTAGGTAGCCTCTACTCTTCAAATTGTGAGGTTGAAGGCCAAGGACTAGCAAAAATCCAATTGTAATTAAATGAAAACTGCACGAAAGTCCAATTCTAAGTTCCGTTGCTTTTGGGTAGTTCTACTCTTCTCTTGCCCACTCAATTCCTCATCTAGGTAGCCTTTACTCTTCAAATTAGTGAGGTTGAAGGCCAAGGAAAGAGAAAAAATCCAATTGTAATTAAATGAAAACTGCGATGCAGTTTCCAAAAGTCCAATTTTGAGTTCCCTTGCTCTTGGGTAGTTCTACTCTTCTCTTGCCCTCCCAATTCCTCATCTGGGTAGCCTCTACTCTTCAAATTAGTGAGGTTGAAGGCCAAGGAAAGAGCAAAAATCCAATTGTAATTAAATGAAAACTGCGATGCAGTTTCCGAAAGTCCAATTTTGAGTTCCCTTGCTCTTGGGTAGTTCTACTCTTCTCTTGCCCACTCAATTCCTCATATGGGTAGTCCCTACTCTTCAAATTGGTGAGGTTGAAGGCCAAGGAAAGAGCAAAAATCCAATTGTAATTAAATGAAAACGGCAATGTAGTTTGTGCAAAACTACAATGTAGTTGGTCATGTCAACTTAGTATATAAAGCTCAAATAGATCCTCCACTAGGCATTAAAGTAACTATAAAACCCGAGAGATTGGTTTTCAATTCCACAGTTAAGACAATCTCCTTCACGATAGCAGTTTCCCCTTACCAAGTGAACATTGTATACTTTTTCGGAAGCCTGACTTGGAGCGATGGGATACATGCTGTGACAAGTCCCATATCAATGAGAACACAGATCACACTACTTCTCAGAGTAGCAATTTCAATAAGAAACATAGACAACTACTTCTCATGATGCTCTGTTTAGATGCTCAGGAAAATAAAAAAGAAACAACAAAAGAAAAAAAATGAAAAAAATCAAACATATGAATACACAGTGAACTTTTTCCTAAATCCACAGTTCTATGAAGAAAAAAAATCCATTTAATTGAGCTTAACTAGACAAACCTTTTCACCATTTCTGGAACACTACATAACAGAAATCATATGAAGCATTTTTTTTCTTGCATTACTTTTCTGGCTTTCTTGGCAACCAAATATACGACAAGTTCCCAACTTATTAAAGAAATTTGTTTGTGCAAATAATCTCACGGGAGAATATTCGCTCTTAGATCCTTCAACCTTCGATCTTCCTTCTCTCTCTTCCTTGATTACTGTAAAAAAGACTGGAGTAAATAGACCACACTCGTGGGGGGGGTGTTGGCCAAAGGCCCTCCTATGCCTAAGTTAGTTCGAGTGTTTGTAGGAAAACAATAGCTAAGCAAAGGGTACGGAGTTGTATGTATGGTGTGAACCGGGCGGCCGGAGCCGTGTGTGGTAGCCGAAGGTGTGTGGAGAAAATATGGAGAGTGGAGAGTGGAGAGTGGAGAGAGCTTTGGGTATTTTTCTCGGGTATTAGGAGTAAGTTTAGATGTACCTTGAATGATGAATGAAGTCATCTATTTATAGGAGCCTTGGAGCTAGGGTTTCGTAGAGTTTCGTAGAGAATAAACTCTGATTAAATGGAGTTTATTCTTTACCCAAATTCGTAGAGATTGAGTCGGACTTGATTATAACTGAATTAATGATATTATCTCATTAATTATAAGATAATATCCCTTTATTATGATAATATCCCAATTAATGATATTATCTTTATTAATTATGAGATAATACCATATAATTAAGATATTATCCTGATTAATTAATTATCCCAATAAATGGTTTAATTAATTAATTTAAGAGATAATCTTTTGCAGATCGGATTCCCAATTGGAGTAGACTTCTGACTGTTCTTGGAGTTGGAATCCCAGTAGGAATGAGCTTGCGATTCCTTCTTGACCCGGGTTGTCCAACTTGTATAAATACAAGGCTTCTCTTCACTCTTTCTCACATTGCAAACTTAACTTCTCTACTTTCTAGCTTGAGAAAGATCTTGGAGAATTTGTACTACTTGTCGAAGAGAGGAGTTGCCGTGCATCCTAAGGTAAGTCGAGCATGTATATTTTTTCTTCGTCTTCTCTTTTTCGTTGCGAGGACCAACTGGGTAGGACTAGGTTGGTTGTCGTCGTGACTGGTGGTCGAAGACGGTTGGAGAGGCGGTGGGCCGCTGGTGGCTACTGAGCGAGTATCGGGAGGAAGTTGGTGGTCTGCCCCCTGCTCAAGATGTTGAGAGATTGAGGCATAATGGTCTAGACTTTGATAATTTGCTGGCTGGGCAGGAGGAGTGTTCTGCCGGACCCCCCCTAAAAAAGGAAGGCTGATGTTAAGTCTTCAAGGAATGAAGTTACGACTTCGTGGGTGAAGGATGTGTCTCCGTTTGAAGAAGAAGCCAAAGATCCCTTTTACTGAGAAGACTCAAGTAGGAGTTGTTCCCTCATCATCAGCTAGGGTTAAGCATCTCGTTGATGCAAGTGATTGACAGTATGCGCAATGTTCGAGATGTTCCACTCAATCCTCCTGCTAACAAGCTTGAGGACCGTGTTCTGCTCCGTGAAGTAGTCTGTGCGCGAACTAGTTCACCTATTGGGAGGCAAAGAGATGCTAATATTCCTCTCCGAAGTTCGAGTCGTCTACACTAGTCCAAGGATGGAGATTGAACTGGGAGGTCTGCTCATCTGTCCAACCATTATGATCTAGTTGTTGGGTCACGAGTAGTCAATCGTGGAGTTGATTCAGCGTCGTTGACTCTTTTAGAAGTGAGGATGACAACGGCTAAGAAGACGAGAGATTCATCTACCCAGGCTAAAGGTTCTTCCGCAACATCAACTACTGATCCCAAGGTGGACAAGTCCAGCCCTGCAAGGGATGCAGGCGTGTTTGATTTGCTGAACACGAACTTCCTGTCAAGTCCATCCACTTATGTTGAGCTAGTTGATCAAATCCGTCAGGCTGGCAATCTTGGTACTTTCTCAAGTCTTTCCTTGGAAAAACAAAGGGAAGTGACATTTCATCTACTTCAAAAAGGAGTAGGTTTTTGCTGCTAAGACTGTTCGGAACTCGTCTGCTGTTGCCCCCTCTTCTGCTCAGTTTAACGATTTGGAGAAGAAGGATGCCGAACTGATTAGCAAGCTTTCTACCGAGCAAACCCGTTATGAGAAGAAGACGTCTGATTTGAGGACGATGATATCTGAGCTGAAAAGTTCCCTTGCTGAGAAGGATTCTGAGCTTAGCTCTTCTACTGCTGACTTGGCTAGTTGAAAATATGCTTGCTTCCGTCTTGAGCGCAAGAATGATGACATCTCTCTTAGTTATGACAAGCTATTGGCTAGATTTCGACCCTATCACAAGTCTGCTGAAGAATCCAAGTTCGAAGCTACCATGGATGCATACAAGCTGAGCTACTTGGACTGCACAAATGGATATGATCCTTTTTATGTCATTGGAGATAGAGACATCAAGATGCTCTGTCCTAACTTGCTCATTGTGCAAAGTGAGCAGGTTAATGATGTGAACGTGGAAGGAGCTGAAGAGCAGGTGGCTGAAGAGACAGTAGTTGAAGAGGATGCAGCTGATGAGGTGGTGGCAGACATCATGGATCAGGCATGTGGAGCTGCTGAGAGCGTGGCTGATCAGGTGAATGCTGAAGAGGCCACAGATCAGGGATCCCCTGCTGGCGTCTCAGAGTAAATGAAGACTCATTTATTTCTCTACAGCTTTCGTAGTCTGCTTTCTTCTTTAGAATAATTGGTCTGGATTAACCATCTTCTTTTTGTTGAACTCAACCAGTTGGTCAGTTTGCTATGGAAATTTCAGTTGCCTTTTCTAACATCAATCTACATAGTGCCTTGTGAACTGCTTGAGTGTCTCTGGGTTGTGGCATGTTTGGCCTACGTCTGGAGACGTGCCGATGAGAGTGGCATGTTTAGCTTACGTCCGAAGAGGTGTCAATGAGAGTGGCCCGTTTGGCTACGTCCGGAGACGTGTCGATGAGAGTGGACCGTTTGGCCTACGTCCGGAGACGTGTCGATGAGAGTGGCCCGTTTGGCCTACGTCCGAAGACGTGTCGATGAGAGTGACCCGTTTGGCTTACGCGCGGAGACGTGTCAATGAGTGTGGCCCGTATCGATGAGAGTGGCCCATTTGGCCTACGTCAAGGGACGTGTCGATGAGAGTGGCCCGTTTGACCTACGTCCGGAGACGTGTTGATTAGAGTGGCCTGTTTGGCCTACGTCCGGAGACGTGTCGATGAGAGTGGCCCGTTTGGCCTACGTCCGAAGACGTGTCGATGAGAGTGACCCGTTTGGCTTACGCGCGGAGACGTGTCAATGAGTGTGGCCCGTATCGATGAGAGTGGCCCATTTGGCCTACGTCAAGGGACGTGTCGATGAGAGTGGCCCGTTTGACCGGAAAGAAAAGCTTGAACTTGTATTATGTCTATGTGACTACATTGCTTTATTGAACAAAAGAGATGAGTTGCATGGGTAGCATCAAAAGTAACTTGGCTTCAATGAAGGTGAGGGAGGCTCGGCCGCCTGCTTGGCGGCGAGCTGATAGGTGAGGAGCTTCGTGGATAATACCCCTGTAAGTGATGGGCATTCCATTGTCTTGGAACTTCCTTCCCTTAAAAGATGATGCCATGATCATCTTCCATGACTGGGTAGCTGGTGACAGCTTGGGAGACGAAAGTTGCTTGCTTGATCTTTCTCTTCTGCTCCCTGGTGGTCAGCTCGGACTCTTGGAGTTGGCTAGAATTGCGTTGATCCGTATGACTTTTTTCGTGAAGGCTCATTGGCAGCTGCATCATAATCCTTGATTTGCTGGATAAACCCTCTTACAATGAATTCCGTGCAATGGCCATCTCTAACTAGCTCCTTGTGATGCCTTTTCCAAGCGAAGCAGTTGTTTGTGTAATGACCGTGCCCTTCATGGAATGCGCAGTATCTACTGGTATCTTTCTTGGCTGCGTTTCCCTTCAATGGTTCCTTCAACCAAGGCATGCCCTGTACTTGGGCTAGGATCTGGTGAATCGGGATAGTGAACTTGGTGTAGCTCTGAGCTGCTGGAGCACCTTCCTGAGGCTGTGATCTGCGCTTGCCTTCATCCTTGTTGTTGCCGTTCCTTTGGCTTGCCTGCTCAGCTTATTGATCGGCTTGCTTGGCAGACTTCTTTGCGGTGATCCAGTCGTCGTCCCAAAGTGTGTAGTGCTCTGCTATCGTGAAGACTTCTACCAGTGTTTGGCAGGGAGAGAGAGTCAACTTGCCATACAGCTCACACTGAGTTGGCAAGCCCCTCTTGAAGGCAGAGGACGCAACTTTGTCATCACATCCTATGATTTTTGCCCTCTCCGCCTTGAACCTCTTGATGTAGTCTCGGAGGGATTCATCGGACTTCTTGTGTACGTTGAACAGATGGTCAGGGTTCTTCTTAATCGTCGGGTAAGAAGTGTATTTCTTGGTGAAGACGTAAGCAAGCTCTTTGAAGCTGTTGATCGACCCTGATGGCAAGGTGTGGAACTAGTCCTGAGCTGCTCCTAGCAAAGTCATTGCAAACACTTTGCACATTAACGCGTCTTCAGCCTTGTGGAGGATCATAACACTGTTGAACTGCTTCAGATGACTTTCAGGATCAGAATCCCATTTGAAGCATGTGAAAAAGGGCGTTGAGAATCATTTTGCGGGAGCAGCCTGCTCAATTTCAGTAGTAAAAGGTGAGGAGTTTGCTCGGTCTACCTCCATGTGTAATGCATCTTCGAAATTTCCACCAATCCTTAATTCTCGAAGTCGGTTATTTACAAGCTTCTGAACATCTTCCGCACACATAGCTGGTGGTCACGTTGATGACCTTCGCAATTTGGGCTACGCTGATTGACTTCCTCGTTGGTTCGCAAGGGTCGACCTTCTCGGTTATGCTGTCTAGGCAGCGTGTTGGTGGATTGCGCTTACGAGGAATTTCCTGTAGCTTGTCGACGGGAATTAG
Source organism: Prunus avium (assembly GCF_002207925.1). The sequence goes on from NW_018921784.1 coordinate 42,137, forward strand.
TTCTTCCGGAGCGGGCAGCGGAGCGCCTTTATTCACGATCCCCATTGTGGGGGTCGTCAGGTTGACCTCCCTGGGGGCCTAGCCTTTCGTGAACATTGGTCCTTGAACTCAATCTGGATGAAAGACTTCGTCTGCTCTGAGTGTAGCTTGCAGATGCTTGTGACATGTCGGCAAGCCGACCTCTTTGTTGTCCCTCTCCTTGTCTGCTTACTCCTGCTCGACCTGCTTGATACACATCGAACTGCCTATAGACGCGTTCGTCCATCCTTCTCTCTTCGCCCTGTTGTCTAAGGCCAAGATTTTGAGCCAAGTTTATTTGGTTAAGGAGCTGCCTCATCAAATTGTTTTGGTCGTCCATTCTTTGCTGGTCAACTCTCAGATTGAGATCTACTTAACTTCGTGGATCGGGAGGAGAGAAGGGCTAGGGTTTCATTGGAGGTGTACGCGGGAGCGTACGTCGTACGCTGGGGCAATGGTGGGAATGCTTGAAGTTGCTCCAAGATCGGGCCTAAGTCGGCGGTGGTCGTGAGCCCACCCTGATGGGAGGTTCCACCATGTTCGGCGGCGGCACTATGAAGGTGGCTAGATCCAGTTGTGGGGCCTTGAGATGGTACGGCGATGGCAGAGGCTAGTGCAATGGTCCTAGCTACGAGTCCAGCAGGTGGCACGGGGTGGTTGCAGTGGTGTGGCATCAAGGCTTTGCTGCGGGTTCACGGCAGCGAGAGGTGGAGGTGCCACCATGTCAATCGTGGGATCGTGGGAGGAGTGACTTTGGGCCATCACGGATCGTGCCATCGCGGCGGTTTTGCTCCTCGTGCACTTGCTTCCAACCATGGTTGTTTGGAAGGCTTCGGTGGATTGGAAAATAGGAGGAACGGATTCCTTGAGCACGCGTTGAGTATAACTCGTGCTCTCAATGAAAGCACCAAATGTTTGTGAAAATAATCTCACGGGAGAATATTCGCTCTTAGATCCTTCAACCTTCGATCTTCCTTCTCTCTCTTCCTTGATTCCTGTAAAAAAGATTGGAGTAAATAGACCACACCCGGGGGGTGTTGGCCAAAGGCCCTCCGATGCCTAAGTTAGTTCGAGTGTTTATAGGAAAACAATAGCTAAGCAAAGGGTACGAAGTTGTATGTATGATGTGAACCGGGCGGCCGGAGCCGTTTGTGGTAGTCAGAGTTGTGTGGAGAAAATATGAAGAGTGGAGAGGGAGAGAGCTTCGAGTATTTTTTTCTCGGTATTAGGAGTAAGTTTAGATGTACCTTGAATGATGAATAAACTATTTATAGGAGCCTCGGGGCTAGGGTTTCGTAGAATTTCGTAGAAAATAAACTCTGATTAAATGGAGTTTATTCTTTACCCAAATTCGTAGAGATTGAGTCGGACTTGATTATATCTGAATTAATGATATTATCTCATTAATTATAAGATAATATCCTATAATTAAGATATTATCCCCTTATTAGAATAATATCCAAATTAATGATATTATCTTATTAAATAAAGATAATATCTTATAATTGATATATTATCCCTATTAATTAATTAACCAAATTAATTAATTTAATTAATTAATTTAAGGAATAATTTTCTTTTCCACGTGGCGTGCTGTGATTGGAGACGAAAATATTTGCTCCCACACCTCAAAATTCAAAACCCAGAACCCAATATCCAAATTGCAAGAAATAAAGAGAGAGGGAAAAAAACAGAAAAGCACATGAAGAATTTCATTGAACATGGAAGTATGTTTAACGAATCTGATGGCAGCCCAAAATTGGTCTTTGGTCCAATCACCATCTTCTCCAAGCAATTGCAGAGGGCAAGAGCCATTGATGAGCTTCTGAAGTAAGAAAAAGAACCTTTCATCACTTGATTAATCGAACCTAACTTTTGTGCGCTGAAGAGGAAAACTTTGCTGCAGCAACCATGGTTGCCTCTGTCCCAGAACTTATTGTAACAGATTTTCCCCTCCTTACTTTTTCATCTTTACCAGCTGATGATGAAACAAAGAAGCACGAACTGATCAATGAACTCAATCTTGTTGAGCCACTGCTCTCTTTCTTCTTGTCCTTGACCATCTTGCTTGTCAAATATTCGACTTGCAATATGTATCAGATGAACAGAAGCAGAATTCGATGATTATTAGGGGCTACATCTGGTCGCAATGGTGATGGAAGGCGTTGGGCAGAGCGAAGAGAGGAAGCGAAAGGTCCGGCTTTGCAGGAGGGTTTTGTGGTTAGGGTTTTGGGGAAGAAGAAGAAGCTGCTGGTACCGTGATTGATTTTCCATGTCAGTGCTATTTTGCAAGGGTAGCTCGGGCATAGTTTAAAGAGTCATTTACTTTGTAAGTTTTAAAGATGGGTCAAGCTTTTTAAGAATAAGGGTAGAATTGTCTTTTAAGTTTTATTTTTAAGGTGGCCCAACGAATCGGGGCCTCCTCTTCGGCTTAATCCAAAATAATAATTCTTTCCTAGGTATTAAAACCCAAACAAAAATATTCAATGTCTCAAATACTAATTAGTAAAGTTACTTATGTCTAATACCTAATTTTTCTTAATAAATTTCATCTCCCTTATTTCTAAGTCTTCTTCTCTTCTTCTACTTCTTCTTCTTCTTCTTCTTCTTCTTCTTCTCTCTCTCTCTCTCATTCATTCATTATCTTCTCCCTCCCACCAACAACTCACCTCTCTTAGCTCCAAAAAATCAGATTCATCATTGAGGAATCTTAGCCTAGGTGACTCACCCCCTAATAGCCTTCCAACTCACACCTTAGGCTAATAACTCACCTATAATTAAGGTTACCAACTCATCTCCAAAATGATTGTGGATTTGAAAGGCTGAGGCAAGGGGGGAAAAATAGGAGGAAGAGTGGCTGCTGCCCTCCACGTTTCAGATTCTTCTATTTTTTTTATAAAAAAAAATTCATACAAGGACATTTTGGTAATAATCACACATAGGGGTATTTTGATCATTTTGGCCCAAAATTCAGAAACGATTTCCTATGCGTTCATTGAGTCGAATACTATCGTTCTACTTGAGAATCATAATGATATCACTTCAAGTTCTTATACTTTGAAAAATTCAGAAAATGTTACATAAGGGCATTTTTGTCCAACTTGAAATTAAACACACTTAATCCAATATTCTCAATCCAAAATCACTTGATGAAATACCCATAATCATCCTCCACCATAATATTATTTTTTCACTACATACAAAAATCTACTTTGAATTTTTCGGGGTATCACATAAATCGGGTGACTCCCTCCCCCATCATGTTGTAGAGAGATTTTCCTCCCCAGTTTTATGATGGGTTTTGCTTCTCCCCAATTTTGTGCTAAGTTTTGCTTCTTCCCAGTCCTTTTGGATTTGTTTTTAAAATCCTTTATGTTGAGGAGATAGAGTTGCTAGATTTAGATGGATCTTTCATACTGGGTGTTGTAAGATCATGTGGAATGCTGGAGGTGTTGTGGCCTTCTTTGGCCAAGTGGATGTTGAGCGATAAGGCCATTTCACTTTTGGTACTTCTGGATCCCTATTCATGCAAAATCAATTGTTATCAAGGTCTCTCTGTAGCACTAGTGCTGTAAAGAGTTTTCTTGATCCTCTATCTGTCACTCTAAGTGAGCTGGGCTTGAATTTGTAATAGTTATTACTTACTGTCTTGTTGGATTTATTGTATGCTCTTCATTTGGGATATGTTCTTCTTGGACATCCCTTGTATTTGCCCCTTTATTAATGAAATTATGCGTGTTCTAAAACATATATATATATATTAAAAAGAAATAGTTAACGAGATCTAGCCAAGTGGAAAATGATCTTACCTTGTAGACCAATAGTGTCAATTTCAAATCTCCATAACACATTGGTAGTGTGTGTGTGAAGAACCATCCTGTTGTAATTTAGACTATCACTTGTATTTAAAATCTAAAAAGAAATATAACTCTAAAATTTTAATCAATAAGGAGGAAAGTAGAATTTTTTTCATTCTTTTTGGTGCATGCTTTAATTTCACGATGTATTGGCTAAGTTTGGTACTCTATCATTCACCAAGTGCCATATTTATCTCAATATAATGTTAGTAGGAATATTTAAAAAAACACAGATTTTATTAGAGTAGCCAACCTTGCAAATTCCCTTGGGAATACACTAGATAACATCTTAAGCTTCCAACCTAAACACAGTTACCCACCTGAGCTTCTTCTGCCTATCACACTGAAAACTGCCCAACCCGCCCAACCCTTTCTTAGCCTCTCCTCAAAACACAGCATATTTACACATCTCTTTTTTTTTATTTTTTTCCCCTACATTGGAAATTTATCATCATAATTCACCCCTACATTGGAAATTTATCATCATAATTCACCCTTGAGAAAGCTTCTGCAGACACTCTTCCATGCCTCTTGGTCTGGCTCACTAGCCTGCAGCTTGGCCTTCAACTCCTCAGTTTCGGTGTCCTAAAACCAAATTAACAGTAAAGAAATTACGTTACGAAATACGAATAGCACTCTCAGTTTAGCTTCTAGCACAATAAATACTCGTACCACGATGTATTCGAGTTTCACGAGACGATCAATAAGGTTGAGAAGGATGTCCTTGGTGTACTCAGGGTGGCCTTGGATGCCCATGATGTGATCTCCATACTTGAACATCTCCACCCCAGTCTTCTCCGACCATGCAATCAACTCAGCCTTCGGAGGAAGCTCCCACACCTAATTCATTTTTAATTTTTAATTTTAGTAAGCAAAACTTACTAGCTAGGTCTATTAGCAGTGCATTTCTGGAGATACAAACCTCATCTCGATGGATTTCATATATGGAGAGAAGAGCTGGAATTTTGAGAGATGAGAAAGCCTTGGAAGATGCCGACAAGTGGACGGTCCGGATTCCTATGTCCCACCCGGTGATTGCCCTGCCGGATTTTCCTCCCAACGCACGGCTCAAAATCTAATCAAACCATTAAAAACAATATCAATTACATCATTTATCATATATATATATATATATATATATATCAAATGTACAGCTCATTGCAAACCTAAAAGGGAAACCAGAAAAAGAAACAGATGTTCAAGATAGGGAAAGGCAATAATTTATAGGGTGGATAAGGGTCGTGAGCTCAACCATTTCCATGTAACCTAAAGAAATATCTTACTATTTCATTCAAAGAATTGACATATAACCAAAAGGTGGCCTTCCAAATTATTTTTTTTTTTAAAAAAGAACCATTGAGCTCAATCTTTTTACCTCCATTGATCCTACAATACCACAGATTCCATTACAATTCAAAAAGATTAAAGAAGACAAAAAAGAGCTAGATTCTGAAGCAATTTAAACTAATATGATATTCTAACGTGTGCATTTGATGTTACACAACTTTATCTTAATGTTCATAATGGGGGACAATGCAAGACATTGCATCAAGCACCCAAATGGTGAAGGTAAAAGCCAATGAGAAATCCAAATTTAATAAAATAAAATAAAATTGGAGAAGGTCCGCATTTTTCTCCACAAGTTATATAATATATATATACAGAGTGAGAGAGAGAGGGAGAGAGCGACTTTGGCCACCGACTATTTTCAATGTGAAAAGCACACAACATGAGCCTAAAAGGACTTCCACAAACTACCCTTTTGTCCACATTAGACTGTTGGATAGATCGAGCATGCAAATGCAATGAAACTTTCATACATATTATAATTGAAGTCTGGCCTACGTCAATTGAATTAGCTTTTAGTGACATGAGTTTTCAGCTTTTTGTGTGGAAGTTTACCCTAACCCAATCATCAACGATCAAGAGAACCCACATACATACATATATATATATATGAGAATAATCTCCTTTGAAAACGTGCAACACATGTAACACAGTCACTATAATGAGTCTTTTATATACGACACTACGTAAAAAAACATATACAACGGTAGAACATTTCGGTTAAAAGATTAAGCCTATTTAATTTAATGCAATTTTAGACTGTGTATCAAAAAACGGACTAAGATTCGTGATGCTACTCAACAAATTTAAACCATTCTATATGCGTATTGACAAAGTTGACACAATTTAGGGTTTTGACATTGACAATTGCTATTGTTTCTCTATGTCTAATAATAACAAAGTTATTTGTCCGCTCAATGATGTAATCTATATCCATATGGCCAAATATTACAATTATTTAGTATGAATTATTCATTTTTATGTGAATAATATCAACTCCTTTAGGTGAAGCGTTTAGTCTAGTGCCCAACTGGGTAATGTTTTTAGTGGGCACCGCGTACTTGGTGTCCATGATCTCATTGTCATGTAAAAGCCAAGCACCAGAGAGTAAGCCACGTTCTCACCACGTGGAACAAACAAATGGTTTAACTTGGGCCCACAAGAGAGGAGTGGGAAACCCCTCCTGTCCCTAACAACAAAATCCAAATTGATATTGTAAATTGATTTGACAAAAATATCTACAACTGTTGAAATTGACATGTTTTTTGACCATTAGAAAGTATTTCAGATGTTGTTAGGATGTGACACAAAAATTTTCAACTTTCTATCTTTGGGAGACTGACTGGGCTCCCTCTCTTTGTTGCTCTCGCTTTCTTTTTCGACCTTTTTGGGCACGCGTGCTTGTAAAATCTCGATTTGTAATTCTCTTTTTCGCATCCAAAAATTAAGGAAAAACAACCAAACAAGTTTCGGAATTTCACCTAAACAGACAACAAAAGAGGGCAAAAGATTTACTTTTTTCTCTTTTTTTAAAGCACATAAAATCACCGTAATTATTTTTTTACTAAGAAAAGAGAGGGACTATAGAAGGAGGTGGCGGCACAAAGGCGTCACAATCGTACGGTGGATGGACCACTGACACACAAGTTCCCGTCTGATGGACCACACACCAACCTTTTTGGAGCGATTCTCGACTCAACCCCTAAACTGCCTGCGCGTATTGTTATAGGTGGTGGGCCCCTCCCTTTCACTAGGACAACATGACGACCAGCTCAAACTTCCCATTCGACCCAAAAAAAACAACTTCCCATTTTAAGCGTTTCTTGGCGTTTCGTTTTCTTCAACGCCAATTAGATGGACTTATTTTTAATCTCAATTAATTCCGCACCCCCGAAATGACCCTTATACCCTTATAGATTAAAATGTCCAAAATGCCCTCAATTTTAAAAGCCGAAAGAAAAAAAAAGTGACAATGAACGGAGCAAAATGACCTTGGAACTTTTTTCTTCATGGAATCAATCCAAAATCCAAAAAACCAGGAAAAACTGGGAAACCTATTTAAGCAAATTAAACTGAAATGACGATAATGCCCTTGTGGGTGAGAAAATGAACTTACCTGGTGGCCAAAGCAAATGCCCAGGACCTTCTTCTTCATGTCATCCAATTTCTTCAGGAGGGCCAAGAGCCTGCAGATCCAAGCATCATTGCCATGGGCATCTCTGCTGCTGCCAGATATCACAAACCCATCATAGCCGTCAATCTCCTCATCCAATGGGAACTCCCCACATGCCACTCTGTACAGGTCCCAGGCCTCCCCTTCCTCAGAGAGCATTTTCAGAAAAACCCCAAAGTACCCTCCATACATCTTCTTCACGTACTCCGAGTCCTCTGCACACAAAAGCAGAGCAAATTTCTTACCACCCATCTTCCCCTCTCTCTCTCTCTCTCTCTTAATGTGGATTAAATCCTGTGTTGTTTAGGGTTTTCTAGAGAGAGGTTGGAAGACCTCTCTGACTCTTCAAAATGGGATTTTTTGAGAGAGACAGAGAGGATTTTGGTGTGGAAAGTTGAAACTCCTTGGACTTGTCTGTTGAAGAAGAATGGAGATTGCCAGATGGGGCAATTGGAAAACCAATGGGGCTGGTTTTAAACTGGTGGGGTTCTAGAAAGGGCCATGTTTGGCTTCCTATTTTACAAATTTGACACCCTAGGGTGATTTGTCAAATCTACCCCTTTCCATTTGGCTCATCTTTATTTATTTATTCATTTTGCTTTACATATATAGTTTTATTTTGTTCCCATAAAATATTCTACAGTGAACAACAATGAACCTGCCTGCCAAATTGGCCTCCATTTGAACCAGAAATGAACCTTCTCACAATCCCCACGCAAAGATGCACTGCCCTGTCAAAGTGACAAAGACCCAAAAAGCAAAATCTGTTCTCTAATCTTTTAAAGCATCTATTTTGTGTTTGATTGGGGTATTTTCATTTATTAATAAGGCATTGCATGGGAGGATTTGTTTAAGCAATATAATTTTCCTTTTTTAGAAACGATAATATACTAAACTAGCACATATTACACCGATTCTACAACTAGAACCCAATCCAAGACCTTGTTTCGAGGAGTAATTATTTTTGTTTTTAAATGAAAAACAATTTGTTTGCTTTTTTTAATTTCCTTTTGTGACCTTTTTGACCCATGCAGATTATTGGAGAATGGAGTGCACGCACGCACCTCTTTTAATGGAAAAAAAATTTGCTCTACTGCAAATTGTGTGCATGTTAGTGGTCATTGGTGAACTGAAAAGGAACATCATCCCTTTCCATTGATCGATATAAAAGCTATAGGCAATACATGCAGAAGGAACACAAAATCATCACAAGTCTCATTAAATGTTAATGATCATCAAATAATGTGTCATATTCTTACTTGTATAAACAAATGTTCATTGGGTGTTCCTCGATAAAAGACCTTAACTTGCAGATTAATGGTCTAAGGTTTGAACCTTATTGACACATTGGCAAAAGCAAAACACCCCTCCCCTCTTTCGAACTTACTTTTGTAGCATTATTTGTATTGCATTTTAGGTTAAAAATTGTCCATATTTTTCAATTAATTTTTGGTCTAGTTGTGTTTGTTTGGTGAGTTGGATTATGTAGTTGGATAAGATGCATACATAATCCTAATCAATTGTTTGGTGGCTTAACAACATGGATTGGATTATGTCTAATTATACTAGGGCCAAATGTAGTAGGATTATTAATTCTAACAAAATGTTGGGATTAAGTTGGATTAGATTATACTAAGCCCCTACTAAGCCATGCAGTAGTACTAATCCAATTCCTTAATCATGTGTAGTATTAAATACATCACTGCATTAGTATTATCATTTCCAATTCAGTGTAATTCAATGCAATCCAATCTTAGTCATCAAACATAAGTTCCAAATTTAAATCTACTTTTCCATTGATTAGAAAAAGTTCGAACCAAAAGCTTTTCTTCTTTGCATAAAGAAGAAAAAAGATGAAAAAAAAAATTTAGTTTTTCTTCTTTGCACAATGATAATCATCTAATTTATTTATTATCTTCCTTATCATAAAGAAGAAAAAAGTTTAGTTTTTTGGTTTATATATGATAATGTTGAGAAATTAGTTTGTCCATTTATATATATATATATATATATATATATTTTATAAGAGTTTGTCCATTTATATGATAAAGTCCTTTTATAGAAAGCAAGTTATCTTGAGAAATTAGATAAGTTTGAGGTTTGAATCTCTGTTAGTGTTGAGAAAGACACAACTAAAGTATTGGATTTGTGAGTGTGCAAGATTGTGTTTTTGGGCCTACAGGGAAATCTCCACTGAGATTTGGGTGAAGAGGAGTGATTTTTTTATTTTTTTTGTTTTAATGAACAAAAAGTTTAGAGGGAGGGGAGTCTACCTCATCCCAGAATCGGGGCATACCAAGGTCTCTTTGAGAACTTATAGAGAGGGTCTTAGCCTCTTTTTTGGTTTTTACAAATTACCTACTGAGAGAGATTGTCGGCAGTAGGACTTGAATCTAGACCTTACTAGCGAAGAGAACGCTCCTTACTACCAACTCAACCAACCGTCGTTGGTAGAGAGTGATTATTTTGAGAGTGTGCGAGAGGTTATTTTCTCTTCCATTTTAATCGTCTTCTCTTTTATTGGATTCATCATCATCGCTGGACTTGGCACGGTTTGAGGCACCATGTTTTATCTTGGGTTTGTGTTTTCTGCTTTAGTTTTGTCGACATTGGCTTGTGTGATCTTTCTTTGGACTATAAATTTTGTTCGTTGGCTCCATAATATTCCTAACAGATAGAAGGATTCTTTAATAAGATTTAAGACATGGAAAAAGCAATAGAATGGGAAAGAAAAGAAGAAATACTTTTAGTACGATTTATGTGATTAATTATGACATTATTTTGTTTTCACGCAATTAAAGAAATGGTTCATGTTGTTCATGGACATTTTGGAACAGTTTGGATGTCAACTGGGAGTGATTATAGAATACTATGGTAGTACAATCACGTGATACATCTTGTACACATATGTTATACTTGAATTGCAATTTTACTTGCAATAATACATTTCAATAGTTTCAAATCAATAGTTACATATACTTAAAGGTTTTTTTAAATGCTCAAATAAAATGAAATGAATAAATTTAATAACACTAAAACTTATACCCTTGAAATATTCTCAAAGAGATCTTTAAAAAGAGACTAATTTTGAATATATTTGAAAAAAATAATTGACGTATTTTTTTCTATTGCATTGAATTATTGTATTCAACTATTGAACAAGCATTGCAGATGCTCTTAACAACATAATGCATTAATTGCTTTACTTTTTTCTACTTTTTTTATTGGCATGTGGGTCCCATTGTTAGCCTATTGTAATTCGATAGAGGATTCATCACATGGCATGCTCTATTGCAATGAACTAAATCACACCATTGCAAGTAAGAATTTACTATTTTAGTTCAATTTCATGCAACAAAATTGCATTGATCCTAACCATTGCAAATGCTCTAAGGAAGAAATGAAATTTTTTTTGACCAAGTTGAAGGTAAAAGATGTATTACTCATGAAAAAAAACTTATCCCATCTAACCCCACAAAATGGTAAGATAACGACACCTTATAACTAATCCCTCCATCATGGAAAGTCATTCACTTCTATCTTCATTTCCTCCTTCAACATACCTTAGATTTAGTGACTTATCCAATCTAATCCAATCCTCTTTTTTTTTTTTCAGAGAGAAAAACGATAATTGTATTCATAAATTAAGCACAAAGACCATCAGCCACAAGGGCAACTACAAATGCTCACAAAGGGGTAATACAAATATAGAAGCATAGTAACCACATAAGGTTAATCCATATACAAGCCACAAAAGGCCAAAGAAATTTCGGCATAAAAGCAGCATGCTTGAACAAACCACACATGAATCACAGCGCCCAAATCGACCAATACAATTACAACTTTTAACTCTCACAAGTACATACTAAAAAACAATCAAACACCCAACTCACAAGGAGTTGATGCAATTATTACAAAATAAGAAAACTACAAACAAATAACCAAAACCAGCAGAGCCACTACTGCCGTTGTTGCCACCCCACCATAGATGTCGTTGCCACCTTGGAGATAGAGAACACCACCAAGATTGCAACCAGTCACCTTACAACTAAAACACCAACCAACAAAACCACAAATCCAAGCAAATCTAGATACAAGTAGCCTCCCCATAATTAAAACCCCAAATCCAATAGATGGGGAAGGAGAAAATGAGAGAGAAAAGAGACTAGGGTTTAGAGAGTTTTTTAATCCAATCCAATCCTAGTCTAGGCACCAAACGTCAAATTATTGTGGCCCTTGGGTATCTGTCTTTATTAGAGATGACACCAATCGCAACAAAGATGGCATGACTACTCACTGTGCCGTTATGATATTGGCCTTCCCTTGTCTCAGATTTTAATTATACGCATTGTATATGGTGGGATTCCATTCCAGTTGTTAACATAACTTTCAACTATCTTGCCAAACACTTTCTTTTCCTTATCTTCACGATAAAGGGGTTCTTGGATCATTGGGACTTGCTGAGTTGCTAGTACATTTAAACCAAGGGGGATGAAAGAGAAAATGAAAGACAACAAAAGAAACTATGCATTCCATGCAAAGAAAATATTGGCTAACCATTACCTCAAGAAGTGTCCTTCAAACCAACTATGCTTCAAAAACAACTTTATTAATTTCAGTTGTGATGCCATGGAAAAAAATTCCCAGAGCTGAGCACAAATACAATGCTAGGAAATATGCCAACCTATTATTTTCACAATATTATTCACAAATTCATTCCTAAATTAAGAGGAATTTTTATTTTTAACAACCAATATTAGAAGAAGGGGATATCGAATCTAGGACCTTGAGATAAATGCTCAAGTGGTTAATAACGAAGGATTTGAAGTCAATTTTTGAAATATATCTGGTGGTAGGGGGAAAGGAAATAATACAATTGAAAGTATAAGAATAATTCAAGAGTTCAATGAAGCAAATGTATGGAGGTTTTAGATAAAACTAACTTAAAAAAATTATAAACCAGATATATATTATTAAATCATAAAAATCGATAGGACAATGACTATAATTAGAAAAGGTATTATGCTTGCTTTACTAAACCATCTTGAAACCGCAATTGACTTGTGGCTCAAGTTGCGGATAACATTTGTCCTTGCATATGTCGTATTCTCACTTCGACTTCCCATTTCCCAATATTTCAAATGTATGAAAATAACGCTTCTTCAAATGAATTTGAGTCACTTGCATTTTTTATCATCTTTTATTTCCTTAACTTGCACGCTTGGTTTGCCAGATTGTTGGGAGCCATAAACTTTAGGGGAGCATTTTTGCTCATCACTTTAACCCAATGTATATTCTCATTATCTTTCTCAGCATTTGACATGTGTCTATTGATATAACCATAGTTGCATAAATACAAAGTAAAAAGTTAATTATAGTTATGTCAAAGGACATGTGTCAAGTGTTGAGAATGATGGTGAGAGTACACTTTGGGTTAAAGCGGTGAGCAAAAATATAACCTAAACTTTAGTAACTGTAGTTGAAGATGATATGAAGCATTCACTCACTTAGAAATCACCTATTCATGACTCATGTTGAATTGACCTTAGTCGAAGCTTTAGTTTTTTTCTCCTTTCTTGTTGGCCAATATGAGATGCAAGACCCTTTAGAAAGCACCTAGAAAATTACCTAATCAAAATTTATTGGGGAATCTGATTGTCGTTTTGCCCTTTGCCTGTTGAGTTTATAGTCAATAATATACCCACAAAAGTTTTGATAACAAAGTGAATTTCCACTTTCAATGATAGCTCATTCAAATTAAGCTAGAGTGGGTGGTTGATGAATCCACTAATAATACAGTCCTATTATGTCATCTTGATGACGGAAGTTGGAACAATGGGTCCAATTATTTCATCATATCTAAAGCAAATGCCAAAGGGAAATAAAAATCCTAAAAAAAACAAACCTCATAAATGCAACAAGCTGCTGTTGTTCCAAATAATTTTGGAGTTTTTATGGGTGCCCTAGCTATGTAAAGCCCCTCGTGGGGTTTCTATTCTAGCGATTTATGGAGAATTTTATTTGCTGTAGATGTTGGTTTTTTCCCTCTCCCCATTGAAACTGACTCTTTTGAAGCTGTTATGATGATTAATTCAAGGGAAACTATTTGGGCTAATGTTGGCAACATTGTGGATGATGTGAGAGACTTGCTCGTGCAATTTTCTTTAAAGGAAGTCCAATTTTGACATAGGGAGGATAACAAAGTGGCTTATGTTATTGCCCATTTTGTTTTACACGAACAAGATCCTTATTATTTGTTAGAAGAAGGCCATGTATGGCTAATGAATTGTATTATTGATGACCTTTGTAACCAATGCTTCCGGTTAATGAAATTTACTTCTTTTCGATAAAAAGAAGAAGAAGAAGAAGAGTTCATCAGAATTATTAGACTAAAACAAACTAAAAAACAAAATCAACACTCAACATCCTCTCGGGCAACCCGTCACTACTACAAAAATCGAAATAGACGACGGTAATCCACCGTTGTGTATTCGGTTTTTCAACCATCGTGAAATCGAGCGACATCTTTTGATGCATAAAACCACGAAGGTAAATCCCCGTCGTCTATTATTTGTAAAGACGACGCTTTTACTCAAAACCGTCGTCTATTATGAAGTAAAGACGACCTTTTTTATATAAAAACCGTCGTCTATTATATGTAAAGATGACTCTTTTTATAAAAAAAACCGTCGTCTATTATATGTAAAGACGACGGTTTTTTTTATAAAAAGGGTCGTCTATTATGAAGTAAAGACGACCCTTTTTATATAAAAGGGTCGTCTATTATATGTAAAGACGATGGTTTGTTTATAAAAAAGGTCGTCTATTATAAGTAAAGACGACCCTTTTTATATAAAAAGGGTCGTCTATTATATGTAAAGACGACCGTTTTTTTTATAAAAAGAGTCGTCTATTATTAAGTAAAGAACTATGTTTTATTATATCCAAAGACGTCGGTTTTGTTAAAAAGCCATCATCTATTAAATGTGAAGACGACGATTTCTTGAAATATTGTCGTCTATTAACTCTAAGACAACGATTTTTTAGTAAAACCGTCGTTGATTGTATATAAAAAGACGTTATGGTGTTAAAAGAGGTCATTGATAATATATACAGATGACGGTTTTTCCAATAAAAGCATCGTTTTATTATCTTTAGTTTTTTGAAGAGTCAATAGTTATTACATAGTCAACCAATCTTTATTCTATTACATACATACTTCCTACCTATAATTAGAAATAACGGAGCTCACAAATTCTACTAATTTGATTTTAACTTCATCAATTTGTTCTTGGATTGACTTAGCTCTGCCTTCTTGCACATTTTCCAAGTTGTTGGTGTCGGAAAAGGAAAGACCTGCACGAAAGAGACCCCAATACTCTTAAACATAAACTTGTTTAGCAGCAACCTAACCTTAGCAAAAAGATCTATGCAGCTCTAGAATGACAGCAGAACACAATTGGCATAATTGGCAAAGTACCTGTTCTTGTGGTGGCACCATAACAAATGAAAAATCAGAGATTCAGAAAATTAACAATGAAATTCCAAAATAATTAAAGTAAACAAATGAAAAACCAGAGATTCAGAAAATTAACAATGAAATTCCAAAATAATTAAAGTAAACAACAAAAACAAAAAGTATTTTGGACCTGATGATGTTGTCGGTCCAAAAACAAACGGATCTAGTGAGGGATGAGTCTGTTTTGCCTCATCTTCTTCGTCAGCTTCTTCTTGATTACGAAGGCCTTGTGGGACGGCTGTGCATATTTATAAAAAACCCAAATGAGAAACTCACTTAAATCCCACGAAATTAGCACAATACATGAACAAACATATATATATATATATATATATA
>NW_018921784.1:71375-84289 GCF_002207925.1 Prunus avium
TTTAAAAAAATTAATATAATGAAATTGATATAAGAGAAATAATAATAAAAAAATGTCAAAAACCTTGCGCGACAAAATATTTCGTCGCGCAAACTATTAAATTAGTTTATTTTAGTTTAAAATTTTCAAAAAAGAAAAATTTTCAAAAAATGAATATTTCGTCACGCAAACCTTTGCGCGACGTTCACATTCGTCGTGCAAAGTACACTTGCGCGACATTAACTTTCGTCGCGCAAAGTTGTTATTGTCCGTCGCGCAAAGTTTTCAGGATTCGTCGCGCGAAGTAATTAATATTCGTCGCGCAAAGTTGTTATTTTCGTCGCGCAAAGTCGTCATGATTCGTCGCGCAAGTTGTTATCCTTCGTCGCGCAAAGTAGCTTTGTGCGACGAATAATTTTGGCCGTCGCGCAAACTCTTTCTCCACGAGTTTTGCGCGACAGAACGTGCGCGACCAAAAATCATTCGTCGCGCAAAGTGGTTTTTGTAGTAGTGCTTGTAGAACCCACTACTTCGCCTATAAAACTTACCCCTATTTCTGTGTTGGCATGTGTAAAAACCTACCTTTGTACAAAAAAAAATATCTTGGCTTCAATATGGTGACAGTACCTGAGGGGTTTGAAACCCAAGATGAAGAGGAAGATGATGCCACTACTAGAGTGCCTAACTACTGTTCAAATAATCGAATCGATGACTTACCAGAGGTACAATGATCACAAACCCTAGTTTTCCATCATTTTGTAAGCAGCTCTTGCTGAATATATGGATAAATTTGGATGGAAAGACCATACAAATGGTAGATTTGATTCATCAAACACAAGATGCTTTTTTTTTTTTTGTCTAAACCACGAGGTGATCCTGAATGGGCCCCAACTATGAGTGGCACCTTTAAGCCTTAACCACAAACCCAGATTAATCCCCGCTCACACCGGATCGGCTCGTAAGGGGTAAAGTGCTGGCCAAAGTAGAGACTCCATACGAGAGCAAGGATCGAACCCCTGACCTCTTTTAAGGAATGAGAGTGCCGAACCACTCACACCAACCACCTTGGTTAACACAAGATGCTTTCAAATATACATGGAATCGAGTTATCACATACTCTGAAACATGTATAGAATCCAGATTGTAGCATCAAAACACAAATCCGCATTTTTTCTTCAATACATGTAGGCTAGCTTTTTTAGTTCTTTCCCTATTTTTTGAGCAAATGTCCATAGTGGGTGTGAATGAAGCATACTGATGATGTTATTAACTATAATATTTTTTTTGCAGATTGCAGGCTTGCTGAACTCCAGTGTGCAATGACGTATCGCGGAACCACAAATGGAAGCTGCAGCCTAAAATTACAGCTGATGACCAAAATGATGAGGTTCTGTCAACTAATCTTCAAATAATGACAGGTTGTGGCGGAAGAGTTAGGCCCTAGATAGTGCCTACTTTTAATGCAGGTCTTCAGCCCCAAAAATACTTAGGGTTTACTTGCTGTGATCCAATGTCACACATATTTGACTTTTCCATTCAATCCAACAGTACATATGTAATTCCACCATTTCTTCTTCGTAGATTGCAGATTGTATGCTTAGTCATGGTCTGGACACGTGTCATTCTACTACAAGATCAAAAGTTTTCCCGCTTGTACATTATTTTGATATGGATACATGGAAAGAGCTTGGCTCCTTAAAATTGAGGAGTGCTCAAAATAAATGGGAACTTTTTTTTTTTTCTTTGTAATTCTTTTAACATATTTTTTCTTTTCCTTAATGACATCATTGTTTATTCCGTTCAACAAATTTTATAAATTTTTACTTTATAGAAAATATAACTTAATTTAGAGTGTTTTTTTTTTTAATAGAAAGAGGTGTCAGACGAGTGGTGTCGGGCTGGGCTGGCCCATCTAAAGTTGCCCATTTAATAAACAAGTCGTGCTGAACCCGGCCATTCATTAAAATCATAAATTCCGACTCCGGCCCACGGTCCAAGTTCATAAGTGATACAAACAGACCAAAAATCTTACTAAATTTGAACCACAAGCATCCCACCAAAAAAAAGCCCTGGTTTCAGAAACTCCAAAACCCACCTACAAATTTTAGTTTTTCTTCTCTTTTCTTTTGGGTAAATAAGAAAACCCACCTACAAATTTTTTCGAATGGTTCACAAGACAAAGAGTAAACGCAAAGAAACATAGAAACGTAAGATGAGAGGAATTACACTTTGGCTTGAGGAAGTGATACGGCAAAGAAGAATCAACCTGGATTTTTTTTCCCTCTTGCGCTTCTATCCCCAGAGAAACAAGACAAGCAAAGAGAAAGGTGTAAATTTGTCCTTAGAAATTATTTTTCAAATGGGTAAATTTGTATATAAAAGTTTGAAGATAAGGTGAGTGGGAAAATAGGACAGGTGGGTGGAAATAGCAGCACTCAAAAAATTAAAAAAGCAACCATTAGAAATTATTGAACCTTCCATATATTTCTAGCAATTAAATTTGAGTGCTTCCTATCTACTTTACCATTTGGCTCCATCCGTTTTGATTTGACGTATACGTAATTTGTTTGAGTGTGGAAAATGTAACACACAAATTTATGTATTCTCAGTTTGTAAACGCTATGCTTTCATTTGGTAAAATTGAGTGTCATATACAGTGGTTATCATTCTATTTTATTAAAGAACACAATTATAAGAAAGATTCTTGATATCAAATCAAATCAAATCTAAACAACGACACTAGAAGGAAATTAGAAAATTAAAGCACACTGTTGAGTGAAATTACATCTCCTAAATCTGCTTTATAAAAAATATGTTGAAATTGAAATAGCTCAAAGTTGAGAAGTCTTTGAATTTATTTTATCTTTAACAAATTATATGCGAAGGAATATTATAGTTGTAGAACCAGGTTCAAATATCAATAAAAACTTTATAATTCCTTCAATAATTAAACTTTTATAATTTAAACGTATTGCCTTCATTTATCATAGTTGTTGGAACTAGCTCGTAGATTTTACCTTTTTCTTCTCTCTTATTTTGGTTTTCTTTGGAGTGATGATTAGTGTGGTTAGTGTTACTTTATATGTCAAGAGGGCCATGATTTCATGATAAGTTACCATATAAATCATCAAAAATGCTCAAAATGGGGTATTTTTTAGTGTTGATTTAAAAGATAAGTAATTATTGTGTTAACAGATATTTGATTTGTTGTTTATGTCCTCCTCCTCTGGGGAGACTTTTCTGGGTATCGCTTATATCTACCCATCTGTAAAGCACTAGTAACATGCCAGCCATTTGGTTTGATCATAATTGTTTATTTTATGAAAGGATGTTCAATATAGATCCCTACATTTTTTATTTCCTAGATATATACTCATCACTCTATAAATCTATGTGTAAAACCCAATTTCAAATTTAAGTGACCAATAGGATATAAGAGGTCATAGTATTCCTATATTTTTACATCGTTGCCACCGAACTTCATATTTTATTTCAAGCATTTCATTAATTGTCATAATTGTAATTAACACTCCCTATTAATAGCATATCAATCACCCCATTTCTTTTGGTTGTTATTCCCTCTCACATACTGCCCCCTAAAATTGCAAACCAAAAAAAATATGGGAGCTTTAGTAATACACCCAAAATAGGAGCTGAAATTATAAAAAAACCCTACATGAAATTCAATTTAGAAACATACCCAAAAACCATTTATTACATATGAAATGAGTGTTGAAGTTACTATAAATTACATCTCTACCATTTATTAACTTAAAACAAGCCTAACACCAAAAAAGTCAAAAAAAACCCAAAACAAGCCCAGCAAGCCCGAAGTACATTGTTAATACCATGTCATAACAGTACAGTGTTAATATCATGTCATAGAAGTACATTGTTAATACCATTCCACAAAAGTACATTGTTAATATCATTCCATAAAAGTACATTGTTGATACCATTCCATAGAAGTACATTGTTGATACCATTCCATAGAAGTACATTGTTAATATCGTTTCATAGAAGTACATTGTTAATACCATGTCATAGAAGTACATTGTTTATACTATGTCATAGAACTATCTTGTTATTACTATGTCACAGAACCATCTTGAGTCCTTTCCAAAGGCATAAACTTTCCTGGCATCACTGATCAGCATTGTCCTGCCAGCCCCAACAACAAAGAATACTAGTAATAACAAGATACCTCTACCAAAAAAAAAAAGTACACTGTTAATACTACGTCATAGAAGTACACTGTTAATACTATGTCATAGAACCATCTTCCTAGTAAAAATCACATTCTGCATATCATAAACTTCAAGTGGATGGTATGAAGTTGTACACTTTTATCCTACCTATTATGCAAATGAAATGATGTAGTTGTTAACTTCCAAATAATCCTTGTGATACTAATGGCTTTCCAATTCGAGCATAGGGTGCCAACATGCCAACCAAAGCAATGTCAACAGCTATTCCAACCAAACGATCAGCAGCGTACAACTCAAACTCAGCCCAAAAATCGTTTCCCCTTTTCTGAACTTCTGCAAATGTTGCACAACAAGAATCTATGACTATCTGCATTACAAAAGAGTTGAGGATGTTACTGTTTTCAAGTATTTTGGAAAAACCAGAGTGAGAAGAAGAGGAATAGAAGAAGGAAGAAAGAATTGACAAAATCTCTCTCTGCTATTCGTGTAGCAGAGAACCTTCTCTTTCTTTAGATTGCAAGAATTGGTACAGTATAGCTCACACTCTTGGTGTGAGAATATTACCGTTAAACAACGCCAGCTGGATGCATTACATCACAATGCAATCTCAGCCTTCCATTAAACTAACCAATCAACCTATGACACTTGGCTTATAAACTGAAATACAAGAAAACTAAAATTAACTAAATATGAAATTAGCTTGAGCACTTATAATTCAACACTCCCCTTTAAGTCTTGAGCTGATTTCACTCCAAGCATGCCTCTGAGATAATTGAATCGATCTTTGGCCAAGGGTTTGGTGAAGATGTCAGCCAGTTGCTCATTCGTGGGACAATATTCCAGATTAATAACTCCTTCTTGCAAAGCATCCTTGATGAAATGGTATCTCCTGTCAATATGCTTTGTCTTCTGATGGAATACAGGATTCTTAGTGATTGCTATTGCTGAGATGTTATCACAATGCAATGGAGTAGCTTCGGTTTGAAGCTCTCCAAAATCCTCTAACACAAAACGTAGCCAAATGGCCTGTGTAGTAGCCTCTGCTGCACTGATGTACTCAGCTTCTGCAGTGGACAGTGCAACACAATTCTGTTTCACAGAGGCCCAAGAAAACACTCCACTTCCAAAAGTAAAAGCATACCCTGATGTGCTCTTGCTATCACCAACTGATCTAAGACACGTTTAGCTGTTCCATAATGTCTATTTGTAGGACAGTGCATGAATCTGGCTAGCAGACTTGAAGCATACATGATATCAGGTCTGGTAGCTGTTAAGTACAGTAGACTACCAACAATGCTTCTGAAGTGTTCTTCATTTGCAGCTCCACTTCCATCATCCTTAGCTAGTTTCTCAGTGGCAACAAGAGGTATGGTTACAGATTTGCATTCAGTCAAGCCATATTTGTTCAACAAGGTGCTAGCATACTTCTTTTGATGTAGAAATATACTAGACTCAGTTTGAATAACTCCCATGCCAAGAAAATGATGAAGTAGACCCAAGTCAGTCATCTCATACTTAGCCATCATATCTTCTTTGAATTCAGCCAACAGTGCTTGACTGCTCCCTGTATATACAATATCGTCTACATAGATAGACACAATTAGGATCTCCTTATCTCCCCTTGCTTTGGTGTACAAGGTTGCTTCACTTAAGCTTTTCTCGAAACCACATTGAGAGAAATAGCTATCTATCTCTCCATACCAGGCCCTAGGTGCTTGTTTCAAGCCATATAGAGCCTTATGCAGCTTATATACCTTGTCTTCTTGACCTTGAATCACAAAACCATCCGGTTGAGCAATGTAGACTTCTTCTTGTAACACTCCATTAAGGAAGGCAGACTTCACATCAAGTTGATACAATTTCCAGTTCTTTTGAGCTGCAAGAGCAATAAGTGTTCTGATAGTATCCAATCTGGCTACAGGTGCATACGTTTCATTGTAATCCAGCCCAGGCTTTTGAGCATATCCTTTGGCAACTAAACGTGCTTTATTCTTTTGAACTGAACCATCCAAATTTAGCTTAGTCTTGTAAACCCATTTAACTCCAATCACTGATTTTTCATATGGTCTGTCCACCAACTCCCATGTTCCATTCTTTTCAATCATCTGCAATTCATCTTGCATAGCCTTAAGCCAAGATTCATCCTGTGCTGCATCTGCATAGTTTTCTGGTTCCATGATGCACAAAGTTACATTGTGCCAGCACATCATCTAGTCTCCTCCACTTCAATGGAGAATGATCATAGGCTTGAGTTCTCCTTTCTTCACTACTTATATCACTTGGAGAATGATCATAGGCCTGAGTTTGAGGTGTAGCCACATCATTGTCATCTGCATTTCCAGAATTGGTATCAAAATTTACTTGATTTCCTACTGAGTATGGTGGCATGTCTGAACCATTGTTATCTGTCCAATTCCAAGCACCTTCTTCATCAAATGTCACATCCCTTGACAATATCAACTTGTTAGAAATTGGATCAAAGATCCTATAACCTTCTTCACAAATTGCATATCCTACAAACACCCCTTTTTTACTCTTTGGTTCCAGTTTGTGTCTCAATTCATTCGGCACGTGAACATAACACAAAGAACCGAATATTTTCAAATGTGCAATTCCAGGTTTCCTTCCATTATATGCTTCAAATGGAGTGATGTTGCTGAGGGCTTTGGTAGGACACCTGTTCAGCAAGTAAACAGCTGTATGCACTGCTTCAGCCCATAGGAAATAGGGTATTTCCTTCTCATGCAACATTGATTTGGCCATCTCAATAACAGTCCCATTCTTCCTCTCTACCACTCCATTTTGCTGAGGAGTATAGGCCATTGTGAGTTGCCTTTGGATGCCTTGAGCTTCACAAAACTCCACAAATTCTGCAGACAGAAACTCTCCACCTCTGTCGCTTCTGATGCATTTCACTTTGTGTCCAGTTTGTAGTTCAGTCATGGATTTGAACTTCTTGAAACAACTGAAAGCTTCTGACTTATTTCTCAAGAAGTATACCCAAATCATCCTTGTGAAATCATCAATAATCAACATGAAATATCTGTTCTTTGAAACAGATTCATTTCTCATAGGGCCACACAGATCTATATGCACTAATTCAAGTGCCTTGTTTGCTCTTTGAGCTTGTTCCTTTGGAAATACAACCCTGTGTTGTTTTCCCAATTGGCACCCTTCACACACACCACTTTGTTCTTCCAATTGTGGTAAGCCATGCACCATGCCCTTTTCTCTTAACTGGTTCAGACCTTTAAAATGCAAGTGACCTAGTCTCTTATGCCACATCCATGTGCATTGAGTGAAACTGGTTTTCATGAGCAGCTGGTTGTCAGCAAGAAAGGATACCGGATAGCATCTGTTACTCTTCATTGGTACTTTGATGATTAGATAATCCATAGATGGACTATCAAACACCCTGCACATTCCTTCTCCAAACACCAAACAATATCCATGTTGATCCATCTGCCCAACACTGAGTAGGTTTTCCTTCAACCCTGGCAGATACATTACCTCTCTGATGTATTTCCTGCCCTTTTCTGTGTCAATCATCAGTGAACCAATGCCTGCTACATTGACAAGTGCACCAGTCGGCATTTGTACCTTCCCCGTCACATTAGTTCTCACATCAACCAGCAGTTTCCTGTCATATGATTGCTACAACCACTATCAACATACCATTCTCCATTGGCTTTGATTTCAGTGGTTGTGCAATTAGCATAAAACAGATTTCCTGTCACCTCTGTTTGGTTTACATAATTTGCCTTCTGCACATTCTTATTCACAGTACAGTCCCTAGCAAAATGTCCAAATCTATCACAGTTATAGCATTTTGGTTTTCCCTTGTATCTGCACTCACCAAAATGATGCTTGGAACACACCTTGCATTGAGGTTTAGCATTCTCCTGGTTTGTGAAATTGACATTCTGTGCAGGATAACTGCTCTGCTGTGACTTGCCTTTTGACTCCCATGGCTTTCCTTTAGGATTCCAATTTCTCTGAGACTTGGATGAACCAGACTGAGATCCATTTTTATTCTGACCTTTGGAACTCACATTGAATGAGGCAAATGCTTTTTCATGTGTATCAACATTATGCATTTCAAACCGCTGTTCTTGACTCTTCAATATTGCAATCACTTCTTGCAACTCCACTGTTTCCAGATTCTTTGTGTTTTCAATCACAAGACATATAGGATCATATTTCTTACTTAGACTAATTAAGACCTTTTGAACCTGCCTCTCCTTTGAAAGCACTTCACCAAACGTTTTCATTTGGTTGATCAATTCATTTAGTCTAGTAAGATAATCAAATAAGGTTTCATTATCACACATCCTAGTGTACTCAAATTCACGTCTGAGATTTTGAAGTTTTACCGATCTAACATGCTCTCCACCATGATATTCTGAGTACAGCAGATCCCAAGCCATCTTTGCAGAGTCAGCATTTGCAATCCTTGGAAAGATCTGATCAGAAACTGCATTTTGGATAATTCCAAGAGCTTTCGCATCCTTCATGAGAATGGCAGCTGCTTTCTCATCATCCTCTTCTTTTGAGATTTCCTCAGTTGTCTTCTTCTTCTTTGAATCTGATGAAGGAAGTCCTTTCTCTACCAGATTCGAAAGACCATAAGATCGAAATATGGTAATCATCTTAATCCGCCAAAACTCATAGTTCTCTCCAGAGAAAATTGGAAGTCTCGACTCTGAGCTTCCAGATCCAGCCATTTTGATTTCTGATGCACCTGAAAACAAGTTGTTTTCAGACCCTAAAAAAATGATCGAGCTCACTCAGCTTCGTAAGCTTGAAAATGAACTTCTCCTCGACTGATTTTCTTCACAGAATGAACGCCCCTGTTTAGCTAATCGAACCTGGCTCTGAGGCCATGTTACTGTTTTCAAGTATTTTGGAAAAACCAGAGTGAGAAGAAGAGGAATAGAAGAAGGAAGAAAGAATTGACAAAATCTCTCTCTGCTATTCGTGTAGCAGAGAACCTTCTCTTTCTTTAGATTGCAAGAATTGGTACAGTATAGCTCACACTCTTGGTGTGAGAATATTACCGTTAAACAACGCCAGCTGGATGCATTACATCACAATGCAATCTCAGCCTTCCATTAAACTAACCAATCAACCTATGACACTTGGCTTATAAACTGAAATACAAGAAAACTAAAATTAACTAAATATGAAATTAGCTTGAGCACTTATAATTCAACAGAGGAAGAGAAATTTCTTCAGTATTCAACAAGATCAACAACTATCAAATGTAATGGTCCAATTTGAAGGCAAGGTATATTTAATAATTAACTATATTACCCTTAACTTAAATAAAAACAGAGTAGATTTTAATAACCTAAGTGTCGCTTTAACACCATACACCTGTAGCTCATCAGTTTAAACTGTCCATCAAGAGGCACAAATGACAAAATTTGTTGGGATTCCCTAGGGCGAAATCTAAGACATGGATGGAATCTTACATCATCAAGAATAGAAGGGTTTGCAAATGAAAGAGTCAAATCAGGAACACCTGAGAGATGGGAGTTCACTTTCACTTCACCATATATCTCGCATTTCACCCGGACCCCATCCCTGAGCAGCACACACACAACTTTAAGTACAAAACCTTGAGATATAAATTATAATCATACAAAGCATTCAATTATAACTACCAAGTCTGCAGATCTTCATACAATAATCATCACCATCCATAAATGATAACATGTCTTATAAAATTATAAATTAAATTGCAACCATTATCTTGAAGTAGATTATTCTCCTCTTCAAACTTTAGATAAGGCACTACTATTCTCATCCAAGTTATTCAAAAAGATTGCGGAAAGCAAAAGGGTGAACAAAATTTTGCATTCAAGATGCCATGTGATTTCCGAAGCTCCTTATCTGTCTTTTCTAGATTGTAAAGAGTCACCAATTACGAACAGGAAGCATAGTCATTAATACATGGAATCTTTAATCCATACCAAAAAGAAAAGGATGGAGATATCTTATCAAAGCATTAAAAAGACAAAAAAGATTGACCTCTTTACAATTGCATCCATTTCTTCAACAAGATCAACATAAACTTCATTGTTAGCATATTTCGGGTCTGCTGTTCTCCATGGAATGCAAGATGATGTTGGACCTGGAAGTGTGTCACTCATGTTGGAACTATTGCATGTCACCACACTCAACATCTTGTTAACTATATTTGGTGGAGCAATCATCTCTCTCAGAATATTAGGTTCTGTAGTGAGAGGGAAGCCATTGTCAATCATCTCATCCAGAAGCTGCACATTGCAGTAAAGATTTTGGTCAATTTAATAAGCAAAACACCATATTCAAACCCTAATTGGACAATACTAGAAAAAACCATGAATATGGAGCTCAAACCTGATTAAACTTTGAAAGCTGATCAACAACATCATTTCCAACAAGTGCCTCTCCAACAAACAAGACACGATCTGGATTTTTAAGATTGACTAGCTTTGACAGTGCCCTCATTAACGGTTCATTATCCTGAAAGGCATAACACAATATATTTTCACATTAAAAAAATATATATACAGTAGCAAAACCAGGCTAGATAACTTATAGGTCTCAACCCGCTAAAAAAGGAATTTTAACAAGTAAACAACATTATTATCCTTATGTAATACCAAAAGCAGTGGTAAGAGCGAAACAAAAATTGCTAACTAACAATAGCTTAGCATGTACATCATACAAACAGTAAATGTTTATGTAGATGCTCAACCATTCTGCTAAGAACTAGAAACACAGTACTAGCATTACAAATCATATTAGAACTAACACAAATAAGCAAGCAAGTAATTTTCAGATTTTTTTTTATCAATTTATTTATCGCAATTTGTAAATGAAATGCAAAACTAAGGGAAAGAATCGTAGGCATATTCAAATTAATCACAAAATCGCAAAGAAACTGCTCAACGAGCATCAAATTTCGGCTATAATCATACCGGATCATACCAATATGATTCGGCTGACGGTGAAATGGTCTCTTTGTTCTTCTTAAGCTCATCCTTGTGAGCCTTCTCTCAGATCTGGTGTAGCAGGGATGGATCCAGAATTTCAAAATAGAGTGGGCTAAATTTAACTTATTGAATTGTTAGATTTTAGACTTGGTTAAATCCTTAAGGGAGGCTTATGAAATTGATAATATATATATATAATTTAAGAACATATCATTTTTATTTTATTTGTTTAAAAGGCCTATTTTACACCAACAATGCCAGCTAAGGTCTACCATGATGAACAAAAATGAATTAAGAGAAAAGAAAATTCATAGGAAAATTCAAAAATGAAAATTTATCATCACAAAGAGAGTTAGATAGACACACGACATCTATAGGTAAGACTACAATTATCCAATTAGTTTAATTGATACTAGCCTCTCCGCACGTGCTTCCGCGCCTGCGAGAGGCTTTTTTTAAAAAAATTAAAATTTATTTTAGAATTAAAAAAGATAATGGGTAGTTGTGTTCCATAAAAATAGGCCATTATCTGATTTTTCTTTTAATTTTAATTTTTTTAATATGAAAAAGTGTGAATTTACCATATTATCCTCATTTAATTAATAATTTCAATTCTTAATGTTTGCATTAACCAAGGGCATTTTCTGGTATTTTGAATGTTTCACCATTCTCTGCATTTTGCTTTATATATATAGATTTATGCTCTAAATGGGCTTAACATTAACACTAACTATAAGAAAGAAAGAAAACACTCACCTAGGCTATAGCCCAAGTTGTACAAGTCATAGTTCCATGCCTGTGGTGCAGCATGTGGCCATGAGCACCTGGATAAAATTACGGCTCAAAAGCTGTGGGCGTCTAGTTCGTGAATCAAACGAAAGCCTGAGAAAATGACGTCGTTGAGGATTGAAAATTCGAAATGGAGAAGAGAAATTGAAAGTGAAAGAAGCAACGAGGAAGATGACGAACCTAAGTCTTGGAAGAAGAATCGATAAGAGCGTTGCCTAGAGCATTGACAAGGATTGGCGGAAGAAGATGAGCCTGGAGCCGCATAGGCTGCTCCACGAGTCATGAGCGCATGCATCCCCATGGTCGATGCTCTTCTTCTTCTTATTCCTCTTCAATCTACAACATAATTGTTATTAAATAAAAGATTTTTTTTAAATAAAAAAAAAATTTAAGTCGGCTATTTCTCAAAATTGCAAAAGGGCAAAATCGTAATCCAACATAACTGTTGAAT
The DNA here is from genome assembly GCF_002207925.1 of Prunus avium. The sequence goes on from NW_018921784.1 coordinate 83,786, forward strand.
TGAAAAAATCGACAGCTGTCGATTTTTGGGTTTATTTTGGGTGTGTTTATATACAGTAAATAGTATAGTGTTTATTTATAGTTTTATGTATAGGAATGGGTATTTAACTAATTTTCTAAAAATATATCTGTAAATTACATATCCAATAATGTACCTATAAAAAATATAAATATAAGTATATACGTATAAAATATAAATATATTATTTAAATAAAATATAGGTATATTATTTACCAAAAAAATTAATAAAAAAAACTAAGTAAGTTACTTTGTAATTGAAATTTCCGTACATTTTTCATAAATTAAAAATAGGTACACAATAATTTATAGAAAATATAGGTACATTATTTACCCATAGGTAAATTATTTTACAATATACATATAAATGTGTATAGGTACATTATTTGGAGAGGAAAAATAGGTTCATTTAAAAAAAAAAATACGTACATTGTTTTACTAGGTATATTATTAGAGGAATAATAATAATATACCTAGTAATATCCTT
>NW_018921784.1:88465-101760 GCF_002207925.1 Prunus avium
ATACAAATATGCTGCCTATAGGGGCCCCTCTCCCGTTGGATCATGTCCCAGTTTTTAAATTTAGCAACTTTGTTTTTCTCTTCTTAAAGGATCTCCCTAATTAATAAACAATAGAGTTTTTCTTGATTAGACATTGCTAGTATTTCTTTATCTATAATATTTATTTAAGCTTGCTTAGAGCTTTTCGTGCCAATCCCACCTACCACACCAAAGTTGCCAACATTCCATATGCTGAATGTCTTAAAACAAATCAAAAGAGGCGGGGGGAATGAGAATACCTGTCAATAATCCAGTTTATCTGGTATTTGAGAGGTTATTTATCTGAAAATTATAAAGAATAGAATTGAGAGTTTAGAATAATTATCTCAAAATTCGAGAATTATAATAATTACAGTATCCATTCTAAATAAGTAAATATGTCATGAATAATATACAATAATTTTTGCTATTTCCGCTACTGTTTCTTTGTTGAAAAATAAACATTAGGTTGTGTGTGAGATTATAGATGATAACTTTTTGGTGACGACTTTTGTTTAACGTTCTCTCCTTTTCTTCTCTATTGCCTAAAACTGAAATTCCAATCTTTGACTCATGCTTGACATTTTTGGCATGTTGGTTACTTCAATTGCAACTTTTCAACCACACAATCGACGTTAATGATCAATGATTGAGAAAGACAATATTGAATTTGAGCAGAAATTATTATATGGTACTGGAATATAATTATGTTATATAATTCATTCACATGTATTAATATAGACAGATGACATGGTTAATATTTCACACTTTTAAGATATAATATTAATAAATATTCACTTAGATTATAATTCGTCAACGTGATCATGTTGAGAGTGAATCAAAGAGTTTGAAATGTCTGATCAAGTTAAAATGAAGCAGCAACCCAGATATTGTCTGATCAAGCCAAATCATCTACTATAAAGTTCCATGTTATTATAGTAGATGAAAGCTTTCAATGCCCGAATCGAGACCAGTACATATTCTGGGATGCTTTCCACCCAACAGCAGCAGCTAACATCATAATTGGGAGGAAAGCTTTCAATGGGGACCTTAGCCAGGTTTATCCCATGAACATACAGCAGCTTGCCACTCTTAACATTAAAAGCAGCCCATAGAAAACTTATGATATTTCTAGTCATTTTCATGGTTCTATTTTACCATTTGGATCTGTATCCATTTTGATTTGACCACTTTGTTTGAGTGTGGAAAATGTAATACTGCACATCAAAGACTCTTGTCCATGCTTGTGAGAACCTGGTTATTCCATTAAAAAACCATTTCCTCCCTTTTTCTTTTGATCATGATAAATGTCTTTCAGAATCAGCCAATCAATGTCAACTTTGCATTTGCCGTGGTCGATTTGGTGTACAACCTGTGCCTTGCCTCGTGCTTAACCTAACTTTCAGACTTGAATTTCCATCTACTTTGAGTGAAGAGTATTTCAAAACCTCTTCCCCCTTAAAAGCTTTGAGCAATGAGAAGCGAAAATGAAAAACCAGAGAAGTGAAACACAAACCAACCAAAGCCATGGAAGAAGATACAATAGTCCTCTACGCAGCTCCAGGAATGGGGCACATAATCTCCATGGTTGAGCTAGGCAAGCTCATTCTCAATCGTTACCCCGGAAAATTCTCCATTACCATTCTCTACACTTGTGGCTGTTTTGTCCCTTAAAAGCTTTGAGCAACGAGAAGCGAAAATGAAAAACCAGAGAAGTGAAACACAAACCAACCAAAGCCATGGAAGAAGATACAATAGTCCTCTACGCAGCTCCAGGAATGGGGCACATAATCTCCATGGTTGAGCTAGGCAAGCTCATTCTCAATCGTTACCCCGGAAAATTCTCCATTACCATTCTCTACACTTGTGGCTGTTTTGTTGACACTCCAAGCATCCCCGCCTACATCCAGCGCATCTCCCTAGCCCATCCTTCCATCTCCTTCCGCCAATTCCCTCGCGTTCAAATTGAAAATACATTAATTGGAGCAGCCATAATGTTCGATTTCATTCGCCGAAATGATCCTCATGTCCGCCAGGCCCTCCAAGAAATTTCTAAATCTTTAGCCATTCGCGCTTTTATCATCGACATCTTCTGCTCCTCTGCTATGCCAATGGCGAAGGAACTCGGCATTCCCACCTACTACTTTTACACCTCTGGCGCTGCAGCTCTTGCGGCTTTTCTGTATTTCCCAAAAATCGGGGAACAAACCACCAAGAGCTTCAAGGATCTGACTGAGACTGTTTTGGAGTTTCCCGGGTTGAAGTCTCCCCTGAATGCCCCCCACATGCCTGAGGCAATGCTTGATCGAGACGACCCTTCGTATTGGGACATGGTCTACTGCTGCTCCCACCTTCCCAAATCTAATGGGATCATAGCCAACACGTTTGAAGAGCTCGAGCCTCCTGCAGTCCTCAAAGCCATTGCTGAAGGTCTTTGTGTTCCTGATGCTCCCACTCCTCCTGTCTACTATATCGGGCCGTTGATTGCTGAAGAAAAAGAATCTAGGGATTCTACAGAGGCAGAAGATTGTTTGTCATGGCTTGATCAACAACCAAGTAGAAGTGTGGTGTTTCTTTGTTTTGGAAGCAGAGGATCATTCTCAGGGGCTCAATTGAAGGAGATAGCAGATGGGTTGGAGAAGACTGGACAGAGGTTTTTGTGGGTAGTGAAGAAGCCTCCCCTTGATGAGAAAACCAAGCAGGTCCATGGAGTACATGACTTTGATTTGGAGGGTTTGTTGCCAGAAGGGTTCATGGAGAGGACCAAAGATAAGGGCTTGGTGGTGAAGTCATGGGCGTCGCAGGTGGCAGTGTTGAAGAAGGAATCGGTGGCAGGGTTCGTGACACATTGTGGGTGGAACTCGGTGCTTGAAGCGGTGATTGCCGGCGTGCCGATGGTGGCATGGCCGCTCTATGCAGAGCAACATTTGAATAAGAGTGTTTTGGTGAAGGACATGGAAATGGCGATTGCAGTGGAGCAGAGAGAGGAAGATGGGTTTGTGTTTGGGGATGAATTGGCGAGAAGCGTTAGGGAGTTGATGGAGTTTAAAAAAGGGGAAGAGCTTAGAGAAAGGAGCAGGAAAATGGGAGAGATGGCTTTGGCTGCTTGGAGTGAGTCTGGTTCATCCACTAGAAACTTGGTTAACTTTGTTAATAGCATTACATAAGTTATGGATTTGCACTTTGCACTTGGTGAATAAAAAAATAAAGGGGAATACCAAGGGTGCATCTTCTTGTTCACCTTATTGTGCTTAACAAATACTTTGCACTTGGCGAATAAAAAAATAAAGGGGAATACCAAGGGTGCATCTTCTTGTTCACCTTATTGTGCTTAACAAATCTTCTGGGATCAATGGCGGACCTATTAAGGTGCAAGAAGGTGTAGCTGCACCTCCCCTCGCCAGAAACACCATTATAGGTGCTTCAAATTGCCCATTTGCTCAGCTGGTGGTGGTGCACTCTTGGTGTACTGATTACCTTATTTCCATTTTCAGCATTTAAGTAAATGTTTTTGTCCTTTGCTCTGCCGTTTGGTCACTGGAGAAGTTTTGCCCATATCGGCACATAGTTGCTTTGAACTTTTGTTTGTTCATCAATAATATGTTGTCGCTTATTTTCAACCAAAAAAAAAAAAAGAAGCAACCATTAGAAATTATTGTACCTTCCATATATTTCTAGTAATTAAATTTGGGTGCTTTCTTTCTACTTTACCATTTGGCTCCATCCGTTTTGATTTTATGTATACGTAATTTGTTTGAGTGAGGATAATGTAACACATCAAATTTATATATTCTCAGTTTGTAAACACTATGTTTTCATTTGGTTAAATTGAGTGTCATGTATAGTGGTTATCATTCTATTTTATTAAAGAAAAAGATTATAAGAAAGATTCTTGATATCACACTACAAAAAAAGTCAGAAATAGTTACCATTTTTATTGGTGACTATTGGCAGCAACGATCACCTTTGTTGGTGAGTAAGCCCTATAGTAACGCTGCAGTTACGAATTTTGGGTTGGTGATATATGTCCTTTGTCACGAATTTAACAGCTTCGCGACAAATTTTAGTTGACTGTCAACAGCCTCTGAAGTGCATGGGGCGCATAACACATCAAATCAACTTTTGCCTTATATTTTAATATATCTAAAGTTTTACTTAAATCTTTATTTGTGTATTAAATTTCTATTTGATATATTTCATTTTCTTTTTTTATTTGGTGTATCTCTTCCTTTTCATTTTTCAATAATTGACTAATAAATATACAGTAGTTGAATAATATATATATGTACAATCACTACCATTCAATACACAAAGAAACAATTCAATAATTATATCATTTGATTGCAATTCCATTACAATTTTCAACCAAAAATATTAATTATAATTCTCTAATTGATTAATTACAATTTAGTCTTATGGCATCTTGAGTGTTTTATGTCCTCATCATCTTCATCATCTTCATCATCTTCATCATCTAAAAAAGAAAAACCAAAGCATAATCCAAGTCAAACACAAGTATAATCCATAACTCGATTAACAAACGAAAAATCTAAAAAAACAAAATGACAGCCCATAATTCAAACCTAAAAATCAAAATAGTAAGTACAAAAATCAAACTCCAACTGGTAAAAATTAATTATATCTTGAGCGTTTGTTCTTTGTCCTCATCATCTTCATCATCTGAGAAAAAGAAAAACCAAATATAATCCATAACTTGATTAACCAAGCAATAATCTATAACATACCGAAGAAACGAAAAAATCTATAAAAACGTAATGAAAGCCTTGGATTGAAACCTAAAAATCAAAATAGAAAAGTACAAATATCAAACTCCAAAGGGTAAATCTAATTATGATAGAGGGATGGTGTGGGATCGCCATCAATGCTCTGGCGGCGGTAGATCTGAATTCTGATGATAGAACCCTTAGAGCATCCACAGTGGGGGGTGTATATGGGGGTGTATGTTAAATATACACCCCGAGTCACCGGAATCGTCTCCAATGGTGAGATGTAAATGGATGTAAATATACATCACAACCATGGGGATGTAAAATAAAATGTATATTTACATCCATTTTTACATCCTTGCAGGCGGGATCCACCCGAGAAAAGAGAAGAAAAATGAAGAAAAGTCAACATAAAAGGCTGGGACTCACAGCTATACCCCCGAATTTACACCCCCCACTGGAGCAAAAAGCATATTTACACCCCCCGGAGGTGTAAAGGGGATGTAAAAGTGGCTTTACACCCCCGAATTTACAGCCCCCATTGTGGATGCTCTTAAAAAGTTAAACAAACACTACAACTTACATTAAAAACTGAAATTTTTATTTAAGGTTTAAGAATAAGTCGAAGAAGAAACCCAGACGGACCTTAAGCCTTATTGCAAGAATGGGCAGTGTAAGAGAGCCATTAAAACATAGAAGAAGAGCTACCAAGAAGAAGATAAAAACGAACTTGTGTTTTCTTTTTGCTAGTTTGGCTTGGCTTTTGTTTTTTTCGTGCATATTAAAAGCTTTAGTTTCTTCAAAATAAAAATAAAAACTCAAAGTTTGAATTTTTAGTACAAAACAACATTGGTAATGTTGAAAAAAACTGGGTGGTAGTTGGCCTGGTTTTGGTTTCTCGATGCATATTAAAAGCTTTAGTCTTTTTTTTAAAAATAAAACTTTAATTTGAATTGTTTAACGTAAAAGCACACCGGGAATGTTGACAACTAAAGGTGGGAGTTATAATAAAAACAAAGCTAACCAGAACTCAAATCAATAAAATATTACACTTTTTCAAGTTTCCAATACACTTGAATTAAATATAATAAGAACAAATCATTGACCATTACCTAAATGTAACGAAAACTGATTTTGTTACCGTGAAAACGACACTAGAAGGAAATCAAATCAAAGTTCACTGTTGAGTGAAATTACATGTCCATCTACCTAAATGGTGAGGACTATTGCCCCCTTTTTTTCGTAGTGTCAAATCAAATCAAATTAGAAAATCAACGACACTAGAAGGAAATTAGAAAATCTACCTTAACAACGACACTAGAAGGAAATTAGAAAATCAAAGTTCACTGTTGAGTGAAATTACATGTCCTAACTCTGAAATATAAAAAATATGTTGAAATTGAAATAGCTCGAAGTTGAGAAAAAGAAGTCTTTGAATTTATTTTATCTTCAACAAATTATGCAAAGGAATATTATAGTAGTAGAACAAGGTTCAAATATCAATCAAAACTTTATAATTCCTTCAATAATTAAACTTTTATAATTTAAACGTATTGCCTTCATTTATCATAGTTGTTGGAACTAGCTCGTAGATTGTACATTTTTCTTCTCTCTTCTTTTGGTTTTTTGGTTTTTTGGTTTTTTTGGTTTGTGGTGCCGAACGATAGAAATGTATTAGATTGTATTTGAAAGGTTTACGTCCAAAACAAGAACATTAATAAAAGGGCATGTTGGCTCCACCAACATTAGGCGTGCTACTATATTTGGAAACTCTTTTTAATACTTTGCTGTCAGCTAGGTCATAGCAAATGAAGTGTATTTGCTAACAGGTCTTTTTTGCCATAACTTCATTATTAAAATTCCTAAAACTCTATATTGGCAGCTAGGTCTAGGTGTCTTTACATATTGAGTTCCAAGAGTGGTGGTTGGAACCTTATTCTACCTGCCTCGAACTTACGTCGTTTACCAAACTATAAGAGACTAGAGAGAGCATCGTAATAATTAACATGTGGTAAAAGCAAATTACTTTGACTAATGGGTCATTTGGTTCGATCCAGATCTTTGGTGTGTTCCCAAGTGGTTATGAGTTTAAAAACTTATTGTAACTATGTGTTCCCCTCCCTTTTGGCAAAAAAAAGAAGAAGAAAAAAGCGAACTAATTTGAATTTTTGTCTGAGGTGGGTTAGGGAGTGCATTGCGAATTCTCTTACCAAAAGACTAGAGATAGCATAGTAATAATTATATATATATATATATTTTTTTTTATTACAAGTGATAGTCTAAATTAGAGGGGGGTTTCACTTGAGGCCTTTCACAGCATCATAATTACTAACTAATTTTTTGTTTTTTGTTTTTTTTGTTTTTTTTAAAGAAGCATCGTAATAACTAGGGCTGGCAATGGGTCGTGTCGTGTCGGGTTCGTGTCGTGTCAAACTTTTAAACGTGTCAAGAAACCCCAACCCAAACACGACCCATTTATTAATCGTGTCAGGAAATGCAAACCCAAACCCAACCTGTTTATAAACGGGTTGACACGACACGACCTGTTTATGACCTGTTTACTAAACAGGTTGGGTTAGGTCATAAACAAGTAACCTACCTGTTTAATAACCTGTTTATTAACTTGCTTGGGTTATGTCATAAACAGGTAACCTACCTGTTTAATGACCTGTTTAAAAACCTGGTTGCTTCAAATTTAAATTCTAACAACCATCTCAAATATTTTGCCAAATCAAACATTCCAAAATGACAATAAAATTAAAAACTTCAAAGTCAGTCTAAAATCCAAATCAAACATAAACAAAAAAATCTTTGATTATATTACAACATAAAATACAACATCACATTCCCAACTCAAATATTCAGCCACCATTGTAATACGCAGACGGATAAGCATTCGGGAGATAGCATAGAGATGGATCCATGAAATCAGGTCACGGAGCGCTCTGATTGGATCTGACCATTTGCAGCATTTCCAGAATCAATAGACCCATATTGATTAACAGAAGGCTGCATTGAAAAAGCAACTAACCTTAGAACCACATATCAGATTAAATAATTGAATGTTTCAGTATGCTTTTCAAGTTCCACTTAAATTCAGCAAATAACCATATTTTCTTTGATTCCCAGAAAATTAGCAGTTTGAAATGTATGGTACCTTCTTAGTTGGCTCAGGAATTTCCAGGATCTTGGTTTGAGAATCTAATGACAACTTCTGTAGCAAATCTGCTGCTTCTAAAGAAAGCAAACGGTGAAGGAAATACATACTTTTGTAATAGACATATACAATCAACAAACAAAAACAACACGTGAATCCTTGTTTTAATTAATAACAACAGAATAAAAAGCCTTGATGATAGAACCCCCAATCGATTGATAAGCTAATAATAAATCGAAAAGTTTAAAGCCCAGAAAACTTCGGAACAAGAAAATAAAGAAATCTAAATGAACAGGAATTGAAAGACAAAGATCTTCCAAACGTAGGGAAACGAAAGAAAAAGATAAGAAAAAAATACCCATAATTATTTCCCGAGAGGAAAGCAGTCTCAGGCTTAGCTCTTCTTCTCTGGGAGGCAGAGACGGAGGCTGAGAGATGCAGATGATGGGAGGCAGAGACGGAGACTGAGAGAGAAAGGAGCTGACGGCTGTTAGGGTTAGGTTTTGGAATATGAGAGAGAGAATGTTTACATTATATATTGTGCTGTAGGTTATTAGGGTTCAAAGTAAATGGGTTTTGTACTATATAGATTACCTTATTTTCATCTCCAACATTTAAGTAAATGTCTTTGTCATTTTACTTTCATTTATTTTTATATTACTCCATTTACTTAAGTTTACAATGTAAATAAGGAAGTACCCCCCATTTGGATTCAAATAAAAATACTAGAAAATCAAATTCCCACCAAATCAAAATATGAAAAATCGGTTTTAGTGCAAAATACGATTTAGGCTAAAAATGATGGCTCATTAAGTCAATATATACTTCATACTTAAATCTCATAAAATCAAGTTTTCTTATTTGATGTGTAAGGAACAAAAACCGCCAAAAATTATCTCGAGAAAAATGATTATTCCGAAAAACCATTTTTCATACTTAGTCAATATTGCACCTTCGCTAAAAAAGTGACATGATACAAATTTTGCAAGTTATACGAAATTTCTTTTGGGATTAGGATTTAGGAATTAGAGTTTTGAGTTTTGAGTTTATGGTTTAGGGTTTAGGGTTTAGGGTTTAGGGTTTAGAGTTTAGGGATTAGGGTTTAGAGTTTAGGGTTTAGGGTTTAGGGATTAGAGTTTAGTGTTTAGAGTTTAGGGTTTAGGGATTAGAGTTTAGGGATTAGAGTTTAGGGTTTAGGGTTTAGAGTTTAGAGTTTAGGGTTTAGGGTTTAGGGTTTAGGGTTTAGAGTTAGGGTTTAGGGTTTAGGGATTAAAACGTTAAACCCTAAACCCTAGATACATAATTAACTCAAATAATAATGAATAATTACTAACAAATATAATTTAGGGATAAAAATATAATAAGTAAGTGCTCATCAGTTTGTAAAGACATTATAAATATCAAATGTTGTAACATATAATCACAAAGTTATCCACACTAAGATGGATAAGGAGCAAGGAGAAGGGTGGAATTGGCTGGGGTTCGAAACACATTGGGTGTGCTGAAGGTTCAATTTCTTTAATTTTTTTTCGCGGGTTGGCAGGTAGTAAACGGGTTGACACGACCCATGACACGACCCGTTTAATAAACGGGTTAAAACAGGTATTTAAACGGGTTGGCGGGTTGACCCGAAACCCACCCGTTTATAAATGGGTCAGTGGTGGGTTGACCCGAAAATTACCCATTTATTAATGGGTCGTGTTCGTGTCGTGTTTTTCCCGTGCGGGTTTCGAGTCGTGTAACGGGTCGAGTCGGAAATTGCCACCCCTAGTAATAACTATTAACGTGTGATAAAAGCAAACTACTTTGAACTTTGGTCTCTTTTGCCTATTGGTTTTGCTTGGGCCTCGGGCATCGTTTGTAAATTGTAACCAAAGACCAAAAAAATAAAATAAAATAGCAAGGGAATTTGAAGCTGCATGCAGCACAATGCTGGGAAGGTAAACTCTTATTTATCCTTGAACAAAAATGGACTCTTTACTTCAATTCCTGCACGTAAGATACCCGGTGAAAACATTTATTTCATTCACAACCACCGCCTTGCCTCGCCTATTAAATCATCAGTTGCATGCTCTTGCCAATACTCAAAAACCTCATTCATTAAGAGAGATCAGGGGTTCGGTCTCTGCTCTCGTACATAGTCACCACTTTGACCAACACTTTACCCCTTACGGGCCGACCCGGTGTGAGTGGGGATTAGTCTGGGTTGTGGTTAAGGCTTAAAGGTGCCACCCATAGTTGGGGCCCATTCAAGACCACCTCATGGTTCAGACCAAAAAAAAAAAAAAAAAACCTCATTCATTATCAACATGCTCATGTTGGGCCACTAAACGGGCCGATATGGGCCCACACCAAATTTGACATGTACTGTATTTTTTTTTTGTAATTTTTTTACAACTTCATTTAAATATTTTTTACAATTATGTATATACAAACAAGATTTATTATTTGTTGAAAAAATAGGACACTAGATAATTGTTTGAGTTTTAAAAATTGAAACTTGAAAAACAAAATTATTATTTTATATATAAAGAAAAAAAAAAATATATATATTATTAGAAAAAAGAAATAGACTTGAATTTAATATATAAATATAATAATATTATGTAATATTTTTCTCTAAAACAAATATAATTTAATAAATGAGCTTTAAACGGGCCAGCCCATTGGGTTTTAGGTCGGCACAACCCATAATGAGTTACGGACTGGCCTAGCCCATTAAACCTAATTACCTTGTCCCAACCCGCCAAAAGATACAGGACATGTTAGGGTTTACTTAAGCGCAAATTGAAGCTAACAAATTATATGAAAGAATAGGAAATTGAACATAACAAATTGACACCTTTTATGAAGGCTTAAATTGTGTATGAAGTCTTAGCTGCAATCCTTTAAATTCTCATTCAATTCTCATATTAATTGTTTTACCTGTTTGATATTTAAGGCAAGAGTATATATGGGGAAACTCCATTGCAACTGTGATCCCTATATTGAGTATATGATGTATTTGCATTAGAAGAGTCCATTTGAATCTTTAGTTGATGAGTTCTTCTTTCTTTTATTTTTCTTTAATCATAGGTAGGCCTGTAAAATGGGCCGGGCCAGGCCAACCCGACTCTAGGAGTTATGAGCCAAGGCCCTAGTATTGACAAGCCCTACCACGGGCTATACTATTTCGGGCTTTTAATTCGAGCCTACTCGACCCATATAATTTTCAAACTAATATTTAGAGATTTTAAACACCAACTTAGGAATTTATCAAAAATCTCAACTAAACATTTTGTAAAAAGTCCAACTTGGCTTTTTACACGAGCCTATACGGCAAAAATCTCAAAGAAATAAGCCCATATCAAGTTGACATTCTGGGCCAAAGCGCCTTGGTAGGGTGGCCTTCAAATCTGGGTAAAACGCTGCTGGGGTGGGTGAAGATGGGTCAGGATCTAGTGAGAACGCTTATGTGAGAACATAACATGAGAACACCATTGGATCCAATCTAACGGCTGTATGAAAAGCAATTGTAAGTGTAAGTGTTGTATTAGAACGAGGCCTTCTTCTCTCTTCTCCCTCCAATACTCTCTTCTCCCTCCAAAACGTCCCCTCCAAAACAGACGTCACCTCCAAACACAAGTCCCCTCCAAACCAGCTGTTCGCTCAGTTCAATGAGGAGGCCATTTTTTTATCATCTTTGATTGAGGAAGAACTGTAACATTGAAGAGAGAGTACCCTCATTTTTCTGGGTTTCCCATTCAGGCGAAACAAAGTAATCTTGGATTTTATAATTTCATCTTTGTGGTTGGGTTTTTGGGATCGGGACATACGTCAATCCTTGAGCAACGTCGAAACTGGCGTTGAGTTGGAAAGTGCTGACCGTACCGTTGTGGTTCTGCTCTGTTGGTTTTGAAATCCTTGAGCGGGGGCGAAACAGGGGTTGAGGAAGAAGAAAAGTTTTTGGGGTTGACGTCCAGATCTAAAAGGGCTACGTTACGTTGTCATATTTGTTGAAAATTTGAAGTTGGAAATCAGTTACGAGGTAAGCCATATACTGTATTTGTCAATTTCTTTATTGGGCATCAGCATGAGTCAGATTAGGTTGTATGTATGTGTTTAATGTTTCACCAGAGAGTCATTTGGATGTCATATGTTAGTTGATATATATTTTAAAGCTGTTTGAAATCCTGTGCCAAATATTGGGCATCAGCACGAGTTACGTTAGTGTGTATGTAGGTCTTTAATGTTTCACAGATAGTGATTGTAATGTCATATATGATGGTGGTGATGTGATATTCAGGGTTAAATTGCAAGAACTGTGAAATGGAGTGCGAAGGACAGGTGACACCAGAAGTTAGTTCGGAATTGAAACCAAAATTGGGACTTGAATTTGATTGCTGTGAGGATGTGTTCAATTTCTATAATATGTATGCTGCGAAAGCCGAATTTGGCATTCGGTGTTCTACAACGAGAACGTGCACATTCACTGGAGAGGTAACAAGGAAAGAATATATATGCTGTAAACAAGGTATGTGTTGACAAGCACTGTTAGTCGTAAGAGAAGACAGCGAGGTTGTACTCGAACTGGGTGCAAGGCTAAACTTGCGATTTTGAAGGTAAACGAGAAGAATAAGTACACTGTCGTAGGATTCAATGAGGTACACAACCATGACATGACCACAGTTGATAAAGTCCATCTATTGAGATCTCACCGTAACTTAATAGAGTCTACAAAGGCCTATAGTGCACATACGAGCAAAGTTAATATCCCTGTACATAAACAGGTAAGCCTTCTTGAGGTGCAAGTAGGGGGATTGGAAAATGTTGCGTTTGTTAGGAGAGATGTCTATAATTATGCAAGGGACGTGCGTGGGGAGCTGATTGGGCATGATGCAGAGCTGCTGAAGGAGCATTTTTTGGCTGAGCAAGGAAAAAATGAATCATTTTATTTCAATATGGAGGTAGATTCGGAAGGAAGGATGTGAAATTCTTTCTGGGCAAATGCAAGGTCAAGACGAGCTTATGGGTTTTTTGGGGATATGGTGGTATTTGATACGACGTTCAACACGAACTGCTATGGGATGGTCTTTGCGCCTTTGTTAGGCGTTAATAACCATAGGCAAACAGTGTTGTTTGGTTGTGCATTCCTAACTAGTGAAAACACAGATTCATTTGTATGGTTGTTCGAAGAATTCAAGAAAGCCATGCCAGGTGAGCCACCCAAAATGATCATCACTGATCAAGATGCAGCCATGTCAAAGGCAATTGCTTTAACTCTCCCAACAACATTCCATAGATATTGCATATGGCATATCTTGAATAAGTTTATGGAGAAACCCGGCATTGGGGAATGTTTTTCGGAAATGTGCAAATGCATATGGGGTATGGACACGAAAGAAGAATTTGAT
>NW_018921784.1:109527-135276 GCF_002207925.1 Prunus avium
TAGATCCCCACGGATATTTGTTGAATTCATCCATTTTATGAACCAAATGTAAGTAGTCCTCATTTATCTTTACATTTTGGGGTCTACCCATAATCACAGACTCCACAAAATACAGCAGTCCCAATTTGAACGAGTCCTCGCTTCCTCTTTCGGACTTTAGGAATGCATTTTCTAAGTCCTGACCAGTAATGTTACTCCTGTTGGTAAAATGCGCTTTCATAAATCGCTTATGATCTTCCTCGGCAGACGTTATGTCAGGCTCGCTTCCACATTTTAGACCACTTATCAAACAAAAATCCTTCACACTGGATTGAGCAACGTTGGACCCTATTGCATAACTAAGGCCCATCATGTCCTTCACACCAAGTCCTCCGACTCGCCGGAGTGCCAGACCATGCACAATTTGACCACTAAATGCAATTTTACGGAGTCCCAACAGGTGCCCAAAACAGCTCTCTCTAAATCTTTCCATAAGCGACTCACTGAAATACGCCCCAAAATTACACAGGACTGTTTGCGCCACACACAGATTATTCACCCGCGCAGAATAGACCTCTGACTCCGGGAAACAAAGCTCAAACCCACAATCCATTTTATACCTGCAAAAGACACCTTTTGCTTCAGAAACAGAACTGATACGTGCTGACAATATTATGACCACATTAACATACAGAAGTGATACCTACTCACAATATTATCTACACATTTTTAAACCTACAAACACTATTTTCAACACAGTACATAATTGATACCTACTAATAGAATCTTCAACATATCAAGTTACAAAACTGATACACTATTTTCAACACATTAAGATACATAATTTCACCTACAAACACTAATTTCAACAAATTCAGATACAAAATTGATACCTACTACAAGATGCATTGCTCCTTATGCATCCCAAATCATCTCATATTCAGAGTTAAGATTCAATTTTCTCTTATGCGTTCTACTTCAACTGGTACTTATTATTATTTGTTTGCCAAGCCCCATTAAATCCCTAAAATTATGCCCAACACTCACACCACTACATGCCCAAAGCAGGATTACAATGAGGAACAGATGAAGATTCCTCGAATTTTACGAAAACACAACAAACAACCAGAATGCAAACTAAAATACGAAGTACAACACACAACACAAATTACTCAGGCCAATTTATATTTTTGCAAACACTCCGTACAGAGACAGCCTACTCTTACCCAGAAAATCAAAGCCCTCAAATCCTCCCTAAAGTCATAAACCAATTTCAATTAAGTTAATGCAGTATAACATGCAAACTTTAATATCAAAGAGAGGGAGGAAATTCGACAGAAACGTACCGATTCAGACGTTCAGATGAGAATTACTCGATCACGGAGGTTCTGCCACAACAGAAGAGCAAGTCAACAAGAAACAGTACACCAAGGAGTTTCTGTGAGAAGAGATGAGGAATAGAGAACTTGATGTCTGGTAGGTATTTGGGTGTTATGACTAGGGTTCATTCATAACTCCATTGACAAGAAAGGCGCCACTGTCAGGAATAAGAAAGGCGCCATTTTTTCGAACCAGGCGCGACCTGACACCTCTGCTAAGGGGAAACTGCAGCCTACTCTAATGCACCGTAAGCTCGCTTTTTCTCTTCAACCGTTCAGATGCATTTCAATGGCTGCGATTTATTCTTATATAATGTTCTCACATAAGCGTTCTCACCTTATCCGAATAGGGGTCGGGATATTCATAAAGCTCAAAATAACTAAAGTGGTTGTTTGTAGGAAATGTGGGACTGCCACCACTCTCATAAATCACAGCCAAAGAAATCACTTTTCATGCACCCCAAGAATTGTTTTCTTTCAATTAATCTTACTACCCACCCTCTCTTCTTCTTCGGACCCAAATCACCATAAATGCCAACCCATCAACAAATACTTCCTCACCCTAAATCCCTTTGCCCAACAACCAACATCCCCAACCCACATAATTGCTTTCATACTTTGATGGTTGAAATTTATATTCAGCAATCGAATAATGCTTATTGAAACTAATGTTATATACCCTTAATTTGTATCAATTATAACGTTATATACCCTTAATTTGTTAAAGTAATATACTATTACAGTATGTTCAATTTTGTTATATTCAAAGATAGAAAACTCGTAGACTATCCTAATTCTAACTCATCTCTTCATCAACCCTAAATCAAAAATCAAACTTGATAAAATTTGAAACAACAGATAATATATAGAACTCACGTATATGTGTGGAGAGAGAAACATAATAATATATAGAACTCACTTATGTTGGCTACAATGCGTGGCAAGATTTCGTGCGTAGAAATGCTTCTTAAAGCAGGAGCAAATGTATGTGAATATCCCAACCTTTTGTTTCTTTTAGATTTGCAATTTTTTTTTTCTTTCCAAATATGAACTATGAAATTAATGTGGGTTATTTTGTAGGCGTTAATATTTTTTTATACAAAAAATTGGGTATTCAGGGCGGGGATGGGGGATAGCCCCCCGATGGGGACGGGGACGGGGATGGGGATTCCCCGAAACAGCTTAAATGGGGATGGAGGAGGGGATGGGGCCGGGGATGCTAAGTGGGGATGGGGATGGTATTGCCGTACCCTGCCCCTACAGGGCCTGTTGCCATCCCTAAGCGCAATGTGCTCATGCCATATGTGCTTGGGCCGGCCCGGTCCGTTTGACACCCAAGCACAGCCCAATCCATTTGACACCTCTATGTAAAACTAAGGATAGAAGTGGGGAAGGAGGACTCTCAGTGAACACATAGTAAATGTTGTGCCACTTGTGGGAGCAAATAAATCAACGACCAATCAGGAGGCGCCAAGTGGAAAAGAAGCAAATCCTAAGAATATATTATTTAAATCAACATTCTGATTTAATAACATATTCAATATGGGGGTTCCTATTTAGGTTGAAAGAATAAATTCCATAAATTCCCTTAATCTATTTATTTCCTTCCATAACTTCCCTCAACTCAATTAATCATGAGAGAAATAATTCTCAATTATTCTCTCCTTAATTGGAAAAGAAATGTTACAAGAAAGGAAAATATATTTAAGCTAAAGTGAATACACAAATAAGGTAACTCTTCCTAACCCGAAAAAATCCCTAAAATTACTCTCTCTCTCTCTCTCTCTCTCTCTCGCCGAAATTCTCCCCTGCTTTCATACTCGTGGCTGACTAGCCTAGGCTGTCGCCACCTCTCTTACCTACTCAGCTCCCAAGCCACCTATCTCTCTTGTAGAGAAACATTTCCGCATCGTGTTATTACTTACTTAGGCATCGGAGGGCCCTTGGCCACCACCACACCGGTGATTTTCCGATTGATTTATTTTGTCTTGCAAGGAATCTAGAAGGAGGGACAAACGATTGAGAAGAATCATCTGCGAATATTCTCCTGTGAGAAATTTGCATAAACACCACTCAAGTTACCAACTCGGATGACTGGATTTTGCCCCTCTCTAAACCCTAACCCCATTCTCAAGAAGCATGAGTTGAATTATTCTACCCATGATCTAGAGCTTGCCGTTGTAGTGTTTGCCCTGAAGATTTGGTGGCACTATCTTTAAGGGGAAACGTGCCAGATTTTCACGAATCACAAGAGTTTGAAGTACCCGTTCACCCAGAAGGAACTGAATCTGAGGAAAAGAAGATGGCTAGAGTTGATTAAAGATTATGACTGTACCATTGAGCATCACCCAGGGAGAGCAAATATGGTAGCTGATGCCCTCAGCAGGAAGTCCTCGGGATCTGTAGCTCATATTCGAGGGGGTATTTGCCATTGTTGGTGGAGATGAGGAAATTGAGAGTTGGGCTAGGTATGGATGATCAGGGAGCACTGTTAGCTACTCTCTATGTGAGACCAGTGCTAGTAGAGCGAATAATTGAAGCCCAATCTCAGGATCCATTAATTTGTACATTCAGATTAGAGGTTAAGAATGACACTAGAACATATTATTCAATGAGGAATGATGGAGCCTTGATGGTAGGCATGAGGTTGTATGTCCCTAATGATGGGGCACTAAAAAGGGAAATTCTTGAGGAGGCTCACTGTTCAGCTTTTGCTAGGCACCCTGGCAGCACCAAGATGTATCGTACTCTGAGGGAACACTACTAGTGGCCTTTCATGAAGAAACAGATAGCAGAGTATGTTAGGAGGTGTTTGGTGTGTCAGCAGGTTAAGGCAGAGCAACAGAAACCATCAGGATTGTTGCAACCACTTCTGATTCCCGAGTGGAAGTGGGAGCACATTACTATGGATTTTGTGTTTAAGCTACCTCGGACATAGAGTAAACATGATGGAGTCTGGGTGATTGTAGATCGACTCACCAAGTCAGCCCATTTTCTGCTAGTAAAGGCGACGTACACCCTGAATAAGCTAGCCAAGATCTTTATAGACGAGATAGTGAGACTTTATCGGGTGCCAGTATCCATTGTTTCAGATAGAGATCCTCGGTTCACGTCCCATTTTTGGACGAAGTTGCATGAGGCATTTGGGACATAGCTGCGGTTCAGTACCGCATTTCACCCCCAGACAGATGGTCAGTCTGAGAGGATGATTCAGACTTTAGAAGATATGTTGAGAGCATGTGCATTGCAGTTTTGGGGTGACTAGAATGAGAAATTGCCATTCATGGAGTTTACTTATAATAACAGCTTCCAGGTGAGCATTGGGATGTCACCATTTGACGCCTTGTATGGGAAACAGAGTCGAACACCCTTATATTGGGATGAAGTGGGCGAGCACAGGTTAGAGGTATCTGAGGATGTGGAAAGAACAAAGAAACATGTAGAATTAATCAGAGAAAGGCTAAAGGCGGCCCAATATCGAGAAAAGAGTTATGTAGATAACAGGAGGAAAGACCTTCAGTTCGAGGTTGGTGACTGGGTATTTTTGAAATTGTCGCCTTGGAAGGGCGTAGTGAGATTTGGGAAGCGGGGAAAACTAAGCCCTCGCTATATTGGGTCATATTGTGGAGCGTGTGGTCCCAGTAGCCTATAGACTTGCCTTACCTTCAGACCTTTCCCGATTACACGATGTATTTCATGTGTCCATGCTCCAGAAGTATATTTCTGATCCCTCTCATGTTCTGGAAGAGCAACCCATAGAGTTGAAGGATGACTTATGTTATGTGGAGCAGCCTGTTTAGATTCTGGATTGGAAAATGCAAGTGCTTCAGTCTAGAGAGATTCCACTAGTGAAGGTCTTGTGGAGGCGTCACAACGTGGAGGAGGCGACTTGGGAACCCGAAGAGCAGATGCGAGCCCAGTATCCTCACCTCTTCGAGTGACAGGTATGTAAATTTCGAGGATGAAATTTTTATAAAGGGGGTAGATCGTAATAAGCCAAACCCTAATCAATTTTTAATTATTAATTTATTAGAGAAAAAGACAATTTTGCCCCTAGAATATTTTATTATGTTTAAAGTTGACTTTTTGATCGGGTAGGAATTTGAGAATTTCGATTGGACCGTTGCATAGAGCGTGACGAAACGAGTCCGTAGACATGTAGTGGACTCGAATCGGAGTGGTAACAAAGAAAATGCGATAAAAAATAAGCCAGGGGCAAAATGGTAATTTTGCTAGTCAGAAATTTTTAAAACCGTTTCCTCTCTCTCCCTTTCTCTCTCTATCTCCCCCACATCTTCCCTGTCTCCTCCCCTCTGTTTCGTCCTGACACCCCCAAACCGCCATAACCATCACCACACGGCCTAGCCTGGCGAACCGGTCAAGACCTGACCGGCATCAACCCCGCAGCCAAGCCTGACCAATTCCCCGCCGTTCGCCGCCTCTGCTTCGTCGAAAAAGCCTCAAAACTGTCCGGTTTCAGTCCAAACTTCTCACCGTTCGTTGGCCAACCTCCGGCCACAAATCAGACGATTGAGGTATGGATTTCTAGCTATTTTCCACGTTCTAACTGATGGTTGGATAAGATTTGAGAGATTTCAAGGTTTGGTGGGTTAATTTTCGAATTAGGGTTTGGCCGGTTTTGGGATCGCGATTCCGGCCACTTACGCTCACTTTTTGGGGTAGGCTCAAGAACAAAAGTGGTTCCAAATGAGGTGTTTTACCTAGGGTAGGAGTTTGGGCCGGCGGTTTGGAGAATTTCCGACCATCGGAATTTACTATGCACACCACCTGGGGCCAGCGCGTGGGCCATGTATCGGGGACCACTTCTGGTCCTAGAATGATCCTCGTGTCCTCATGAGCGCGTAGGAACTTGTAGATTTCGATTCGGACAACATTGGATCGTAGTCAATTTGATATATGTTGATCTAGACATTTTCAAGATCGTATAGGATTCGACAGATTGTACCGGATACTCCGAAAATGCCAACCCTAGGGTAAGGTTTATAAGGAACGTCCGATCGTGCGATCGTGATCAATCCGACGTCCGATTGAGACCAAACTCTCGGGACACGTGATCAATCCGACGTCCGATTGAGACCAAACTCTCGGGACATGTGTCCTAGGCATATTGGAACTTCTAGGAACTATCAGATTGGAATTTTGAGGTCGTGGAGCCCATGAGGTCCCGGGTTCACTTTTTGGGACTTTATCGCTTTTGAGTCCCGAGTTACTTCTAAACCATTCCAAATGAGAGAAAAGCTAATGTGGGCGTATGAATGACCTTTAAGTTGTTGCACGCACTTTTAGGAGCCAGTGGTCAGGATTTTAATTTAATATTATATTGTTGAGCAGATTTATTAATAAAAGGGTTATTCGCAACAATGGTCCCTCAATTATACTCGTATTTACAGTTTGGTCACTCAACTATACTCGAAATGTCCAGCTAGCACGGGCCAGCAGTGGGTGGACTTTTGTTTTTATAAATGATTTTATGCAATTGAATTTCATTATTTGATCTTGAATAAGTATTTAATGATTGATGTTTTCCTAGCATGATTTTGCCGGTTTTAAACATTTTTATTTATTTGCTACCGAGTTGAAAATCCTTAAAGGATAGGGAAAGTAAGAATTGAGGTAATTACCGAATTGAATGGTAGCAGGATTTAAGGATAATTAAGAAATAGTTTTATAAATTCTAATATTTTTCAGAAATATCTATTTATTTTTAAAAAACCACCATAGGTACCCAGGAATTATAAAAATGTTGCCTTGGAATAATTGTTGCCTCGGAATTTAATGTTGCCTTCGGATAAGTCAGCGCGCTTGACATTGCCCCACGAGTTTCGGGGTTGACCAAGTGTCCCCTGAATCTTGCGAGGATTGCGGCTCCGGTTGACCTAGTGTCACCGAGACCTGCGAGGACGTGTGTTTGTGCCTGATAAATCACGGTCGTACACTGACCAAAGGGATTTTCCCCCTCGGCCTCAGCACCTATTCGCAATCCAAAACACAGCGCTTTTGTCTTCCTCAAAACAAAGGAAAAGTTGCGAAGGCATAGTCATCTCGGCCTTGCAGACACGGTATCTAAAGGCCGAGGCCGAGGGACGAAGGGGACACGACCGAAGATATTAAGAGTCAAATCGTCACATGGCAGCGGGGTCCCACGCTTCATTTAATGAAGTAACGCCTCTGACTAGCAAACCCACTAGCCGCAAAAGGGCATTTAATGCACGAGGGAAGAGGGGAAGTGACTCAAGTCAGGATTTGGTGACAGAAATCAGAGTGGTTAGACGCCAACATACTTACAAACATTCTTACAAATAGAGGTCAGATCACCAACCACCAAACAAGGGCATTAAATGAGTCCCCACGGCCAAAAGCGCAGAACCCACGATCAGGGTGGCGGCTGAGATTTATCAGGATTCATGGGGTCACACCACCATGCTTCACGATCCCAAATGTCGATTGGACTACCCACTTGCTCTGATCAGGCTCCACCATGCAAATTTTCAGCCTCGATTACTCCTCCAAGAGCTCCTCCTATAAATACCAAGTTCAAGCTACATTCAAAGGGTTCAAACACCAAACCAAAGCCTCCTACGGAGGAAATTATATTTTCCTGTAATGCACTTTCAATATCTTTACTTGCTTTCCTAGGAGTAGTGTTAGTTTGTAAGGAAAATCCGTTCATCAATATATCATACGACCCTTGACTTTCAAGGCGCCGGAGCACCATCTCTGCTACTCTTTCATTCATCCCATATATCATACGACCGTCGCTCCCTGAGCAACGCGCCGGAGCAACGCCCAAAATCCACCATCAACACCACCATTAAACGGCCTTGTAGCTCAGGCCGTGAACCTGACGGCCGAGATCAGTTCCTCTCTCGGCCATAATCGTTTGACTAGGAGTCGAACCCAAACAGACGCACCACTTAACCATTTTCATCCACATCACCATCTCGACACACGGTAGACCGTGCTGGCACGCCCGCGCACAACCGCACCGCATCCAAAAGAAGGAAGCCACGTGTTAACGTACATCTCCTCGGCCCGGAGCTCCAAGCCGTGAGATTTGCGCAACCAACAACGTGTCACAAATTGTGACACGAGAAATTGACGGAAAATTAAGGAATTGATGGAAAATCCAGGAATTGACGGAAACTAAAGGAATTGACGGAATTATAAATGGGTACACCTAGGTGGTAGATTAAAGTTGATTTCAATGCTTTCAAGTAATTAATGTTTGACTAAATGCGTGATTGGCTCTAAAGATATAGATATGAATGCATTGATTTCAATACGATTATAAATAAAGAAAATGATTTAGTTTCTTAACGGTTTTTACATTGGGGTTAGTACGTTCTTATGTACTTTCAGAAAACTTTATTTTTGGTCCACTCACCTATTTAATGTTTTGCGCCCCCATGCAATAATCGTGCATAGTGAGCCACCACCAAGCTGAGTCCGCCTTCTGCCACGTCTTTTGCCAATGTAGGGTTATGTATAATTATATTATACTTGTAACCTATTCTGTGTAGAGCTCTGATATTGCCCTAGAACACATGTTTAACTGTTAGAATGTAATTATTTGCATGTTGGCCGTTGGTGTACATATTTATATGCTTGTTTGACAAGTGTAAATTTTGGGAATGGTGTTTACGAGGGAGACTCTGCCGAATTTTCGGCAGAAGTTCAACATATATTAAATTTCAGAATTTACTTGAAGGGCAATTAGGTCATTTGTGCCCGGCATCTGCCAGGTGTCGGACACGAACAGGATTCGACTCGGATTCCAATACGGAATTTGGGTCGGGTCCTATCAATTTAGAGAAAAAAATAGATAAAAAATTTAGCGAAAAAATAGGTTCATTATACTATGTAAATTGTGTTACTAGGTATATTATTAGAGAAAAAAAAGAAAAAAAAAAGGTACATTATTTGGAGAGAAAAAATAGGTTCATTTAAAAAAAAATTATTTTCATAAAACAAACAATAAAAAGATGATCAAATTATTTTTCATAAAACAAGTAATAGGTCCTTTATTTAGAGAAAAAAAAATAGGCACATTATTTAGAGAAAAAATAGTTTCATTTTTAAAATAAATAAATAAATAGATTATCAAATTATTTTTCAACATAATTAGAATGTACACTATTGTTCATAAAACTATAATAAAATAAATTACTAGTTGTAGAATTCATAAAAGGAAAACAACATAATTTTTTTTATTAAATAATCCAAAATGTTAATCACCTATAGATTACTAATAGTTAATGTTGAATTTAATATTTAATTTCAAATAAGTTTCTAAATTAATTCCTACATCCATTACAACGATTTGGATATCCTTCCAAATTCAACGTGTGTCATTAGTTACACCCCCCATAACACATTAACTTATAAATAGGGGTAGTTTTGGAATTCAAAAAATACAATAAATAAGATTTTAAGTTATATTAGGTAACTTGCTTAGTTGGATCCTAGTCATCGGGTATTATTTGAAAAAATTGGGTATTTTAAATAGAAAAATAAAGGGAAGGGTTGTAGGTGATTTAAAATGAATTTTATGGGTCTAAGCTCAATTTATTAATAAATATATCATGTATATAGGACAGAAAGATAACCTATTCGTTGTGGACAATCACTTCACCTTCACCGAGGCAAAGCTCCAAAGCCTTGATGCCACTGGAGTTGGGGAGTTCTGAGAATTCAGCTGTGGCAGACTCAAGGACAGTCCTACGTCCATGCTAATTAACCCGGGTTGTGGCCTAAGTGACTTGATTTTCTTTAGCCTAAAATAATAACCCAGCCCACCCAAGCAAGCCCCACACACACTCATCCCACGCAAATAAAATCTCATTAACTAACCCCACAAGAAGTCTGACCAACAAAAAAAAGGAAAAAAAAACTAACCCACACGTGACAACCCCCATCCCAGCCAAATAATATCCCATTCACAAACCTATGTCATTCTTGAAGAGTTAATTAAAGCAAACTAAGGTAATCTTCAATTCTTCATCCTCTTTTCTTCTCTAATGTGTGGATGTTGAAATTTTGGAGATTGTTTGAAGTTTTTGAAGTATCAATTAGGGATTTACAATTAAGACTTATGAATTATCAAACAAGATTTGCAATTGATTTTGGTGTTATTGCTTGCTTGTATGAATTATCAATTGGGGATTTTGTTGGTCTATATATTTAAATCTTCTATATATTATTCAATGGGCTATACTTTATAATGTTGGATCAACATCGAAATGTTAAGAGATCAAAGACTCTTAGAGATAAAGATTTGCAATTGATTTTGGTGTTCTTGCTTGCTTGAAATGTTTATTTCATGTGGTCTTTTTTTCTTACTAGTTTCTATCTACATGTACTAGACACATTTTGAGGGATAAAACTCATTATGCCATCACAACTAAACCCATAAGAATAGTAATTGACTGTGTGTAATTTCTATATTTTTCCACTACTAAAAATAAGAAAAGGCAACTATAAATCCGTGCCTTATTTTCTGAAAGAACCTAAACAAAGGGACAACTTCCAACTATAAATTGGAAGCTAGACCATTTGCATTCTCAAGAATAGGGTTGCAAGTTGGATTGGAAATTCTCGAATCCAACCACTTTCAATCCTAAACTCTCCAGAGATGGCAAAATCCGTTGGCTCCAGCACCACAGTTGTTCTGCTAATAGCTCTCCTTCTCGTTGCTTCCATGGGTGAGTGATCTTCAAACCCTTATGAATTCGAAAAGTTTATATTTAAATAATTTCTTGCACTGCAAGACAATTCATACGAACCCCCAAAGTTTATAATAATGTCACTAATTTTATTAGACATGACATCCCAAATATACCTTCTTTGTTTTTGTTGTTAGTCTAACAAAACTGTATAATTAAGAAGAATATAAGAAATTAAGAAACTAATTTTGTTGTTGTGATAATATACAGAAATGCCAGTGGTAGAAGGAGGAAGAGGATGCAAGCAGGCGAGCAAGTCGATGACCACCTGCACAGCCCACCCAGAGTGTGACAAAAAATGCAAAGAAGAGAAAGCAAAGATGGGACTTTGCCGTCTGATGGGCCCAAAGGCAAAAAGTGCTGGTGCTACATGTGTTTACATGAATGGGGACTTTGTATAACTTTCTCAACAATAAAATAGTTCTAGAAAACTTTTGAGAAATTAGAACATCTCTCTCTCTCTCTCTCTCTCTCTCTCTCTCTCTCTCTCTCTCTCTCTACTTTAGACACAAGTGTGCCCATGCAGACAACAGATACCCTTGTGATGGTGGCGGTATAACAACTCTACAAACACCACCACTTTCATAGATCTCATATCTGTTTTAATTCCTGAAATGACCTGCATATGCATTTGCAACATCAATATGAAGAGAGTCTCCCAACTCTTGACAGTTCAAACAAAATGATAAAATTTTTTTCCAAAGATAGAAGAGAACGGAAGCCTCCAAAGGAATCGGACCCAATAATATTATAGTTGTTAAAATCTGGACCCAATAACGAATACAAAAGGAATCGGTTCACCATTTTCATCTTTGTGATCGTATGTCGAGTCAAAGCGCCAATCCTTGTTTTGCTGCCAACCTTCCATGGTAATTCACAGCAACCTTCACAATCAAAGTATACATATTTAGATGGCTACAGATACATTTCAATCACTGCAAGAGGCCTTCAGATAGCATCAAATTGTCCCACAAATCTTAATTCTCAATCGTAAATAAGAAATATTTCAAGGCACAAAGTGTGCACATTGTACTCTTTTATGCCATTTGTTCTGTCTTCAATAATATCGTAGTTTAAATGCTGCAGAAGCCAAAAATATAGAGTTCCTTTTGTTCTACAGAACAGCATCCAACAACTTGACTGAAAAAAATAATTCAGCAAATTACAGCCAAACTGCTTGAAAACAAGTGAAATTACTGGCTAGCTTAAATTTCAAAGATTACATCAAACATTGGAGACCTTTCACGCAGACCAAACGACCCAACGCTTGGTGAGTCTTCTTCTTCACATTGGGTGTTTTGGTCTGCGTGAAAGGTCTCCAAGAGCTTTGGAGGAAGAAGAGAGATGTTTGGTTTCCCGGCGTACGTCGTTCCCAAGCGTAAGTGGAGTTTGTGGTGGGTCAGGAGTGTGAAAACAGGTTAAAAGAAGTAATTCAATTTCAGCCACACAAGGTCATTAAAACAGATTCAACCTGGTTGCCGTCAGCGGTACTTCACCGTCATCGAGGCGTAGCTCCAAAGCCTTGACACCGCCAGAGTTTGGGAGTTCTGAGAATTCAGCTATGGCACACTTTGAAGATTAAAGCATCGGATAAAGCTCCCCTTCTTGTTATGGTTGATGATGATGGAGTTGGAGAGATGATCTTGGGATGAACTAAATGGACGGTCGGATGGTGGGGAACAAGGGAGAGCATTGTAGTGCCGCGAAGCACTGGAGAATCATTTTTTCTGTTCTGATTTGTTCAAAATGCATGTGCATCCCAGTGGTCATAGGCATAGGCACGTCCCAAGATGGTGTCAGTTTAGCGTAAATTTTTTGCAATGCGGCTCCATTATTATCTTTGATGTCAAAAAAATTTGTTAAGTGATAACGTGTCATTTGCAAGGTCCGCAAACATGCCAAGTACAAATGCAGCATACGGAACTGAAATTAACCCTTCTTTTATCGAACGAGGGACCTCAGTGTTTAAGTCTAAGTTTTTTTTTTTTTTTTGGTTGGAGTGTTTAAGTCTAAGTAACACAGGCTCTCTAATACAACTAAATTTTGTTAGGGACTTAAAATTAAAATCTCACAATTGCGCAGAACACCATGGAGGTGAAGACTGATCTTACTCCCAGCTAAGAGCTCGCTGGACAATCCCTACAATCCGAATCTTTAAACCATGAGCTACCCTACATGTATCAACTAAAATAAAAGAAGTTACAGCTGATACAACTGGAAATCGGGGGTAGAAAAGAACCATAAAATAAAAGAACCCTGTGCAGTCACACCGGCAGGTTGCACCCTGCAAGGCCCCCAGCCCAGCATCTTTATTTTTTTTGGTCGGAACCCCTGGCCAGCATCAGTTCTAGCTTTTCTGTAAAATAACATACATGAACTATGCATCTCCAGAAAAGCACAACTCAGTACAGATTGCTGTTGAAGCAAAAATAAGAGCTTGCGAGGATCTTATAATTTCAACTGGAACAAACTGCCTTGCAGAAAGGGGAAAACCTATGTAGCAACCTCTGAAAGAAAGCATGTAAAGAGAGACAGTGCATCTTGCAAATGACTTGCGCGAAGGTCTTCAGGAATGGGAGCACTAAAAACGGTGTCAAAACAACTTAATTGAATATCTCGTGTTGGGCCATCTCCAATATCAGATAAAAGCAAATTGCATATCTCATCTGCCATCTTTGAATACACTACCCTGTAACACATTGGTAAATACGTAAATTTCATAACTGTAGAGCTATACCCCCTTATTAACAGGCGTCATGTGGAGAGGTCTCAACAATAATAACACAAAAGTTAATATATTATGTCACTAACAAACATAAGTTAAAGTGTCTGAATAAAACCAAACATCTGAGTCAAGGATTGTTGAGCATACCTCACGTCAACGGGTAGCTGGACACCCCAAACAGCCAAAGACTGCTTTAACTGACCAAGGAACTCTCTACATGCAAAATTTTTGCTTTCAAGAGAATCCTGCAGTAAACATTACACAGTGCTCAGCACTCATTTGAAAAAGAAAGACCAAATGACTATCACAATTTATATTTGAGAATATGGCATCAAGTTAGGTCTAGTTTGACTTTGTCTTTCTCCATTGTATTTCACAGGATAAAAATATCATCACTTGTTCAAATCCTTTCCAACATGATAAAGATCTTGTAGCATGGAGTCAATTACACAAAGATTTAGCAATAACAATTAAGTTCTTTTTAGTACAGTAGCAAAAAATGGGGTTATATATCAATTTAGTAATATAGGGCTTTAAGCTATCTCCTTATCTTCATTCATGCTCATCTTGTTAGCCTCCTACTTCCAAGATAAGTACAATAGGAAGAGCAAGAAGTGCATCAGCATCTGGCCCAATATTACTAGTAAAGACCCACTCTATCAAAGCAGGCATACCATTGCACAGATGATATATATTTTCATTTTGGAGAGATTTTGTATATTCAATTACTTTATTATCTGACTCTGAGCCACATTTAGACAGCCTAAGCCAAGACAATCAGTCAAACTTAAGTATAACTGTTAGACACAACGTGTTCCAGCTTAAGCCTTAAATTATGAGAAACGGAAACCTAGCAATAGAGCAAACCAAGCTTTGGTGTTTAAAACAATGCAATTGCTAGTTAATATATTGCAGGTTGCCTATTGATGCAGATCTACCCAATTTTTAAAATAACAGCCATATCATATAGAATAATATGCCATACCAGTTTGTTCATGGTATTGTCCGCTTCCTGCAATGAACTTCTAATTAGATAGAATGAAATATAAATCCCAGCTCCCAGGTCCCAATTTTCAATTTCTAATTTGTGGTCCTCCATGGAAGTTGCAAGCCTCCATATCTCTGAGTGTTCGGCTGCATGAAAAAAAATTATACATTAATATCAACTGAAGCAACTGTGGTCCAGATCGAGTGAGTGATTAGTTAAAATATTAACTTTGTAAATCAAATCCGTTAAAGGTACATTTTCCCTGAACAAATCAACTACCTGCTTAGATTCACTAGGTCCAATGATACTCAATTATCATGTAGAATGCTAATGATTATAAACTGTTCCAGCTATATGCATACACTTAGAAACGGAATGAAAAGTATATTTTTCTATAACAGATTCCTCAAAGTGATTCCATTAAAGTATGTCCAGAAACTTAAGAAAATACATAATGACACTAAATGGAACATAGAAGTTATTAATTCATACCAGACAAGAATAATTTGTGGGCAACAGAAGTTACGAAAATAGTATGTGCTTTCTGCCAATTTGCACATTGAAGAAAGTGTTCAAGGGCCTTTGCAAGATCCCCGTAGTAATTGAAATAAACAGCCTGCAATCCAGGAAAATATTAGTCATTCACCAACTGAATAATATGCTCCATAAGTTGGAAGACAGAATTCCAATTCCATTTCCAAGACTTTCCTATAAGTAGCCACAGATAAATTAATGGAGAACATCAGACATCAAATTTTTTGCTAGGAAGCTTAAACTGTGATCTTTTGATGAGAATCATCACAGGGAACCCCAAATCCTGGGATTCAAAAACTGGAAATTGATAAGTTCTAGCCTCGTATGGGCTGTATATCAATGATAATCTTATTGCCTATATCAGCAATTCAGAACATTCCATGATTTGTATGTTAGAATTGGTGATGAGAATGGGCAGACATCCTATTGCCTCTATCAGCAATTCAGAACATTTGTTATCGCATGATATATTAAGTTTCACCTAGTGCATACAAGTTGAAAAGGGAGGTTTAGATAAGCAATATCCCTGAACAAATCACCGATGTTTTGTCTTACTATGTTACATGACTTGTGAACCTGAAGAAAATAAAAGTCAACAGCAGCAGACTGGTAGCCAACAGATTTTTTTTCAAAG
The DNA here is from genome assembly GCF_002207925.1 of Prunus avium. Next base: position 125,510 of record NW_018921784.1, read on the forward strand.
AAAGACTCCCAAGTCCCCGGAAATAGAAAAGAAAAATATGAAGCATAGGATTTCAAAATATTTTTTCATAATCTTTGGTTTGCAAAGTTAGGGTCTATTTGGATGGAAGACTTTAAATGAGGGATTTAAATTTGAGTTTTTCGTTTGGATCATTAGTTAAATCCAAATATAAATTTGATAATTCAAGACAGAGGGAAAAAATGTTATTTGAAATCCCTCAATTTTATAAAATAATCAAATTTATGTAAGAATTTTATGAGCATAAGGTATTAATATTTGAAAATCCAATAAAGCAATTTGCATTGACAAGTCACATCCAAATATCTCATTTAAATCCTTCCATCCAAATGGACCCTTATGAAATTTCAAAATAATATGAAAAGACTGAAAACTTACAGGAGTTTTAAAGTAAGAGTAATTGTAATAACAAACCATTTTAAACTCGGATAAGGGTTTCAAGCTGAATATAGAGTCAACCATTGCCAACAAGCTACCAAGCTCATCATTTTTTGTAAACAAGATTTATGTTCTAAGTATGCTAAGATGATAGAGGGAGCCACAATGGAGTTTGGTATAGATTGAATCAAAAAGATGAAAAAAATATGACATACCATAGCCTCATGAAGCCATGCCTTAGGAATACCCAAGTTCTCAATGGCTTGGCGTTGTGATTCTTGAGAACTCCAGGATTCACAATATTGGAACAAGATTTCCCGAATAAGATTAGCATGGACATATGGAAAATCTTCACAATGGGGCATGTGAAGGACCACATAGATGGCCCAATGACATTTCCCAAGACACAACAGCTGGGAAACAAATCCCATGTCAAGAACATGAAGATCCTTAGAGCTGATAGCCCCAACTGCTTCCAACACTGCACGCTGATGCCAGATCATATGGAAATCAAGCGGATCATGTGTTGATGAAAAGGCACTGAGCATGCTCTTTAGAAAGCCAACTTCACTTTCTTCACTGGCATGTAGCAGCATAAGATAATATGATAGGTCACAACGTTTTACCGCACTAAAATTCTCAGACTCTTCTACCAGTCCTTCATCAATGTAAATCGGAACAGGGTATGGAGCCTTACCCTCGTGAAGAAGATGTTGATAAGTGCGAAAAACAGTGGGCAATGAGGTGCTAGGTGCTAATTGATACCACATCAATAACCCTAGAAACCTCTTCCAATCAACTTTAACATCGTGAAAAGCACTGTTGATATTACCAGCAAGCAACTCATAAAGCCTTATCCTGTCTTTCTCAATGAAACTGAAATCCAGCCCATTGATCCTCCAACGATCAAGCTGTTGAGCCATGTCGGAACGATTGACTATGGACCCTCCAGCCTGACTTAACAAACAAGCCAATCTCACATCTCCCCGAGAAGCAGCCAGTTCAACAGCTGCATCCAGTTGGCGCCCACTCAGAAGTAATAATATGTATTCCAGATAACTGGACTCATTCAAGGAGCTCATTTTTTCTTGTACTCGATGGCATACATTCTCTTGCAACCAATAACTAAACTCTGCCCTCCGAATAAGAGGTAATGCTTCCAGGTCGACTTCTTGAGAAGCTTCCTTCACATCCTGCACCATTTCTTCCTCATTATCAGCACCCAAAGATTTCATTTTCCCACCATTTTCCCTATCAGAAAAAAGAACTTTTATCAGTTCCCAAATCATTACTTGGTGTGTCAAAACCAAACGAGAAGAGGAAGATAGCCTAGGAACTTCCAGCTGCTTCTCAATGATCTCTACATAGCTCCTGCAAATCTCTGATAGCATCAAGCGATTAGAGACAACCTTCTGCAGCCTTAGGTTAAAGGATCCAACTTCAATCTCTTCTGTCTGATGAAGTAATCCCATGTGAAAATCTAGTGGAGAATCAATAGCCATGTCAATAAGTTCCTCTCTAACTTTGTTATTTTCATCCCTAACAACATTGTCAATAGCAACCTTCTCTAAATTGATTGTGGATGATAACATCATTTGAGAACCAGTACTCCCTACAGGTGTTCCAGCATGGACTAGGGTTCCATTAGGACCCCATCCTACTCGAAATGACCTACCCATCAACAGACCTGCATCAACTATGTTGCGACAATGTCTTTTAGTTACTGGTGTTTCATGCTTGAGATCAAGCTTAAAACCTTCTTTTAGTATCTTTGGAGGCATGACCTTATTTTCTTGGGCCATTAGAATGGCCCCAGGAGAGTTTGAGTCAAAACTACCATGCTTATACTCGAGCAATGCCAATGGGGTTTTTCGAACAGGTGGTGGAGTAGATCTATCACTCATCCTCTGAGAAGTATTTTGTAAAGGAGGTCTTATGTATTCTCTACCAAAGGATGGATTATAATGTGCAGGTACTTGATTCAACTCCTCAGCTTCCTCTTCCCCATCAGGAAACATCAACATTCTCATTTCTTTCATCTTTACAGGGTCAAGCCCAAGATGAGCAGGAAGAGAATGCGAAAGCACAATTCCAGTGGGATCCATTTGGGTTTCTTCATCAGCATCAGAAATCTCACCATGGTTCATTTCTACAAGATCTTGAGCTGCAGCAGCATCTTCCATCATGATGTCTTCTTCATCATCTTCACTCAATCCAAATCTGCTGAAATGGTGAACAAAAAATTTCCATTCCCCATTTTCTGGATTAAACGAAATAAACTGAGCTCCTTGTCTCTCCGCAATCTGCCTCAATTTTTTCACACTATTATCTCTCTGTCTCTTTTCCATATTTGATGGTCTTGTTTGTAGCACTAAAGTGACTTCAGCAGGCTTGTTAAGGCCTTGGCCAACCAAAGGTTTGGCAGTTTCATCTTCATATACAATAACCTCATGTCTGCGGAACTTCACAATTTTATCTAATTCCAATCTCCTAATGTCAGTCTTCCCAAGATATTTGATGGATCCATAACCGAATCTTCCAACTGTAAAGTCCAAAACTCGACTAGAAAAACCAGGATCTGTATATTCTCGAGCAGCCAATTCCTTCAAAGAGGGCTGTGTGTAGTAATCAGCTTCTTCTAAAGTTGGTAAATAGGGTAAGGAAGCTTCAAGAGGACTAAATGTCTCACACAACGAAATGCCAGTGTTCGAAGATATCCTTCTTCTTTTTTGTTGGCACACAATTTGTGCATTACAAGTTTCAGAATCAATGCCCATTCTATAGGTTCACTTCTTGTATCATAAAGTTCAGAAAACGTCCCTAAAAATGTGAAATAAAAGACAAAGTTTAATCATAATCATTATAAATAAACAAAAAATAGTGCTTTCAATAGCACAGCATCCATTGAAATACTCTAAAATCGTCAAGCTACACAATACTTGCAGTATAAAATCGTCAAAAAAATTCCAAACATCAAATACAATAGAAACTCATTTGAGAAAACTACTTTGGATTTCAGGTACGAACAGCAATTTCCTAAGAAACCATAAACCTGTGACCTGCTTGCCCTAAAGAAGATTCAAATGATTTAAACTGAACCCAACTCTATGAAACTTCTGAGAGACGAAAGAATAAAATAACAAAAGAGAAACATCAGGCTCACAAATGGTGCTGGACAGCTGCCCATAGTTACTAAGAACTGTTAAAGGAAAGGTGTCAAACCCTGAAGCAAAAGTGAGAAAAATACATGGGTCGGCTGTTTCACGAGTTGCACGTTTAGCACGGGGAAGGCGTAAGGAGGTGTTGCAAGGCGTGGCCAGGCGGAGCGAGGCGTGCCAGATCTGGACACTTCTGAACCTGAAGAAATTTTGCGAGTATGCAAATTGGCTGCGACTCTGCGAGGAAGACGACTCGCGTGTTTTCTTTTTAGGTTTATTGTAGTGAAACGACGTCGTTTCGATTGCAGTGTTTTAAAAAAATTCTAAATGAAACGACGTCGTTTCACTTGGAGTGTTTTGATTAAAAATACACGCAAGTTTCTGTTTGTTTTTTCCTTACCTTTATTGTAATAAACTTAAGGCAAGAAGAATTAATATCTTTATTGCCTTTTCTAAATCCAGCCGGCTGTTATTCTACTTACCTTTTTTTTTTTAAAAAAAAAAAAAATTAATATATTAACACATGGACTTATCTATATATATAAAGCAAAACGCAAAAAATGGTGAAACATTCAAAAATACCAGAAAATGCCCTAGGTTAATTCAAACATTAAGAATTAAAATTATTAATTAAATAAGGATAATATGGTAAATTCACTTTTTTATATTAAAAAAATTAAAATTAAAAACGAAATCAGATAATAACTACCCATGTTATCTTTTCTTAATACTAAAAAATAAATAAATAAATAACAAAACCAAGTGCATGTGTCAAGGAGCTAGTATATATATATATATATATATATATATATATTGTATAGTATAACCCTAATTTCTACCCTTACCAGATAATCTCCATCAATTTCAAAAATTCTCTTTATCTTTCGATTGCAAGTAAGCCATTTTATTTTTCTGTTTAATTCTTCGCAACTGTAATTTGAGGTTCCGTATAATTTTTTTTTCAATTTTTTTTTAATATATTAGTTATCTTATTCGTTTATGTGATATAGTAGAAATTTGACATACATACATTATACTTGTATCTTAGAAATATTAAAGGTGTTGTTTTATAGCTATGAATCGAAAAGATCCTGCGTGGAAGTATGCAAAAGAAAAAGAGGGGAAAAAAATACTTGAGATGCACATTTTGTGATCTGAGATGCAATTGAGAAATTTCTAAACTTAAGCATCATTTGGGTCAAACTCATCATGGTATGCAACCATGTAAGAAAGTTCCTGAGTATGTGAAAAAAAGAGTGTGCCGCAACTTTGAAATAATTTTCAACTTGAAAAAAGAAAGAAAAATGAAATGCTTAGAGAGATTGGGGATGGTCCATGAGAAGGGGCTCAAAGTATGGAAACTTCATTGGATAAAGAATATGGAATCCCCGGTACTAGAAATGTTGCAGTTGATGAGGCTCTTAGATCACAACCTAAATCAAAAGGACCAATGGATAGATTTGTCACTTTAGAAGCTCGGCAAAGTACATTAAATTTAGCATACAAACAAGAAGAAAGAAAAGAAGTTTGTCGAAAGATTGGTCGTTTTTTCTTCTCTAGAGCACTCCCATTTAATATTGTAAATGATCCATTTTGGCTACCTATGGTAGAAGGGATTGCCGCATATGGTGTAGGATTTAAGCCTCCATCAATGCATGAGCTGATGACTTAGATCCTTAAGGAAGAAGTTGGATGCATCACGTAGGGAAATATTGTTAAAGACAGCGACACTGAAGTTAGACTCGCCTACATGAAAGCAAAAGTATCAATGGATCTTGATTTTTTTTTGTAAGTTCAGTGTAGATGAGGAGAATAGACTTGCTAACTTGCTTTGGAGATACTCTACTTCACTTTTGGATTATGTTGCATCTGGAGACGTCCTCATATTCAACAGCATATACAAAACCAATATGTAGGACAAGCCTTTAGTGTTATTTGTTGGTTCAAACTACCACCGGGAGAGTGTTGGTTGTGCCCTATTGCTTGACGAGACCTTTGGAACATAAAAATAGTTATTGGAGACATTAATATCCTCTATGAAAGGCAAGAAGCCTGCATCAATACTGACGGATGGGGATGAGGCGATAAGCATAAAGCAATTGAGTATGTATTACCCATGTGCAATCATAAGTTGTGCTCATGGTACGTGGCAAGGAATGCACATAATAATTTAAAAGATAAAGAATTGGTACGATCATTTCAAGTATATCTTTGAGAACCAATTACAGTCGATGAGTTTGAAAAGAAATGATAGTTTTTGAAGGACAGAGTTACTATACATAAACAAAAAGATGGCTGCAAATGATGTATGCAAAACAAGATGCGTTGGCGAAATCACTCCTTATACCCAAATTTTTCGGTGGTATGTATACTACTCAATGTGTGGAGTAAATGAACAAGTTTGTAAAAGATTATTTGAGAAAATGCGTTAAGTTGTTTGAATCCATACCATCGAAAACAGTCAAAGAAAGTGCGTACAACAATACTGAAAAGTCTTGAGCAACATACTTCCCAAATTTACACACATAGCTGCTTTTTATTGGTATGTAACAAGATCAATGCTTCGTTAGCACTCATTTATGAAAAAATAATCTATAATTTCGGAGGACGGTTGTATATTTTAGTGAAATACGATGAATCGCAAAATAATTGGAGTTGTGTGTACCTTGGCGGGAAAGATGTTCAAATAGAGTGCAACTATTAGAAATATGAAAGCGAAGGCATCCCATGTTGCCATTTGCTTTATGTGATGAAGTGGGAACATGTTATGGAAATTCCTTCGTCACTTATAATGAAGTGATTGACAAAAACTGCCCGAATAGACATTGGATATATATTTATGTTAGAAAGTGGACGCACAGAGGTTGTACAAACCACGAGATACAAAAGTTTAAATTGTATATTGTTAACAAAGTATGTTTGTATACATCAAAGAGCACATATGAGTATAGTATTATTCATAAAATTTTCTTATCAAAATAAATTAATGTTCAAAAGGTTTACGCTTCACTGCTTCAAGGCTTACGCCTCGCATAACGCGACTAAAACGCCTTGCATCAACGCCTCGCCTTTCAAAGCATTGGTACAAATATTTGTGTTCCAACTTATCTCGGAGCTTGGTGTTTTGAAGGGAAAGTTAAGCAAGGCCTTTTTGTTATCACCAAAGAGAGAGAACATATTTACAACATTAGGGTACTTAACAGAAACTCTAATGGAAATATGTCACATAGTGACTTTTTCAAGACGATGATATATTAAACTTTTGATGCCTCAACATAAAGCATCATTGAATTCCTTGTTGATGAACCATTTTCAGAAGAACTATAGATTAATATCTCACTAAAGTGCATTCACACACACAAACGTAAATAACATATGAGTTCAAAGCAAAGAGAATACAATTAATACTTCTTTTCCATATACTTTTAGTCTACATAATTTTAACCGAAATTCTAAGATCTCAACACCCAAGTGTTCTTTCATATAATACCAACAACCTTGAAGCTAACTTCAGACAGAATTGGATCGCCTTCGTGTTCACCTTTTTCTTGCAGGGCTTGACCCTCAATTTGATCAAGTCCAGGGGGAAATCTTGCTCAAAGATCCCAAATTAGACCTTGACCAAACCTTTGCATATGTACATCGTGATCCTCAACAACAACTGACCATGGCCAGTACTCCAGACACTGCGATCCTGGCCACTCAACGTCCACGGGGCCCTCCGCCCTATGCCGATGGCGCTTCTCTGACTCGAGTCACAGGCTCTTGTCCGGAGCACAAATGCATTCGCTGTGGTGGCAGCAAACATACCAGTGCTGGTTGTTTTATGAATGATCATAGAGACTTCTCCTTTAGAGACTCCTCTAGCTTGTTCACTTTTTCCTTCAGGACAACCACATCTGTGTCGTGCATAAAAGACTGCAAAGCAGCCCTAGCCGCACCAACTGGTCCGAGCGTACCCACCATATATATTGCTTTCGTGGTGCCTATCACGGCATCAATGGTACCGTATCTATCTCTTACCCTCTCAAATGCTCTTATGGGCACTGGTGGTTTAGAGAAAAATCGCTTTAAAAAAAAGGTCATCTTGGGTTGTGTGATAAAACACCTTTGAGAAGACGTGTTACTGTATTTTATATATATATCTGTGGCAAAACATGGGGGGTTGGGGCGGGAGCAAGTCGTTGGGCACTTGTTTATATTTTAGGCACTATGTTTATATTTTGTATTTTCATATACTTAAAAGCATGTACCAATTGGTTTTATTTTATTTTTAGAATTAAGAAAAGATAACATTGGTGGTTTCGTTCTTACACTGTCTTCTCAATTTGTTGTGTCTAATGCCAGTGGTACCCCCTCTCCAGTAATTGGGGAAGGTTCCTAACAGGACCCGCCCCTAATTCCTCGGAACCTGAGACGAATCCTGTGAAAATTCCGACATCACACTGATGCCGGGCTCACTTACTAAAAATTTAGCCTCTTTTCCAAATTAAGGAAAAATAGCATGAGACTTCCTACCGAAAATTTGGTAGAGTCTCCCCTGAAAAATTGGTTTTTCCCCAAATTTTTCAACCTGTTAAAAACACATTTTAAAACACCAACTGCCAGCATGCATAAGTTAACAACATGCAATTGCATAATAGGCCTCCGTCCTTCAAATAATTCGAAACAGAACCATACAATTAATGATCTCAAACAACTATACGAAATACCCCGAAAATCATTAAACCAGATTCAAATCCAATAACCACATCAAAATCCAATCACATACTCAGAATCGAACAAACTTTTTAAACATAATATATTTCGCGGCTGCACCTAGGTGAGACCACAGGCTACCTACGTACCCTTGGGCAAGGGATCAAGCGACACATAGTTCTTCCATCCATATTCACGAATCCGATAATATACAATCAATTTTTGTAGTACAAATAAATTACATTCTAGAATTATCCTTTTCCTTTAATTCAAATCACATCACACCAAATATAATTCTTTTTAAATATTAATCTTTTCCCGACATAGTAAAATAATCCCTTTTTCCTCTCTCTGTTACTTTACTACACGCCGGAGAGTCCTGTACCACACGTAGTAAAGTAACGGAAAGCCATGTATACGAATCCTCTATCACACGCCGGAATATTCCAACGCCACGTGTGATAGGCTAATAACATAATCACAGTGTCTCACATGCTGGAATATTCCAACGCCACGTATGAGACCTGATAGTCACATGCCTTTCCCACACGCTAGAAATTTTCAACGCCACGTGTGGAAATCCATAATAAATCACATTGCCTCACACGCCGGAATATTCCAACGCCTCGTGTGAGACCCAATAATCACATATTTTCCCACACGCGGGAAATTTCCAACGCCAAGTGTGGGAAATCCATTATCACACACCGGAATTCTCCAACGCCATGTGTGATAATCCATAACAAGTCACAGTGTCTCACACACCGGAATATTCTAACGCTATGTGTGAGACCCAATAATCACATATTTTCCAACACGCAGGAAATTTCCAACGCCAAGTGTGGGAAATCCATTATTACACACCGGAATTCTCCAACGCCACTTGTGATAATCCATAACAAGTCACAGTGTCTCACACACCGGAATATTCCAACGCCATATGTGTATATATGTGTGTGTGTGTGTGTGTGTGTGTGTGTGTTATAAAACTATATGCTAAGGATATGCTATGCTAAGGATAAAGTGTTACTATCACTACTATATTTTTCTATTTGCGCGACGATAGTTTGCGCGACGAAGGACAAATCGTCGCATAAAATATCATCGCGCGACAGATAATCATATGCGTAGCGCAAACAAGAGCGACGAAGAACTTTCGTCGCATAAAAGATCCTCGCGCGACGGACACTCATATGCGTAGCGCAAAATAGCGCGACGAAGAAATTTCGTCGTATAAAAGGTCATCGCGTGACGGACAATCATATGCGTAGCGCAAAATAGAGCGACCAATACATTTCATCACGCAAAACAACTTTGCGCGATAGAAAAACGACCGTCGCGTAAAACAAGGGGAAAAGACCGCGAACAAATATTCTGGCGCCTAATTCTTGCGCGACGACTAAACTCGTCGCAAATGACATCTTTGCGTGACAAAACACTATCCGTCGCGCAAGGTACGATATACAAAACCATTAATCCAAAGCCTTAATTTTAATTTTGCCATCTAAATCATAT
>NW_018921784.1:145296-159590 GCF_002207925.1 Prunus avium
GACGCGCATAAAGCTGAGCGACGACCCTTATGCTGCCTCTCAAATGTCTGTGCGACGATGGTAATTCGTCGCACCAGGTTTGAGCAACAATTTTTTTTTCGTCGCGCATAAAGGTGCGCGACAATTCTTATGCCGCCTCTCAAATGTCTGTGCGACGACGGCAAATCGTCGCACAGTTTTGAGCGACGAACACATAATCGTCGCGCAAAATGTTTGCGCGACGAAGTGTAGCCGTCCCAGAACTGTTGGTGCAACGAGCTTGTTGCGCGACGAAATGAGCAATGTTCTGTCGCGCAAGGGCTTTCTTTACGGACTTCGCGCGACTGAGTTTGCGCGACGGTCATTTCGTCGCGCTGTTATTCGAGCGACTACTTTGTACTTTGCGCGACAAATTTGTCTTCGTCGCGCAAACAGTGATATTTAGTAGTGTATGTTTATTCTTCTCTTAATCTTTGGTAGAACCACTTATTTATAGGCTTATAAAATAGGAAATTGAATATCACCATTTACAATATACCTATATGTTACAAGCATTAATTATAAATATTTAGTGCATAGGTTACATAAAATCCAACGGTGGAATACTAAGAGGTATGGTGGTCATCCACCAACTCATGCATTTATAACACTCCCCCTTGGATGTCCACCATATAATGACATAGTTCCCTCATTAAAAACTTTGCTTGGAAAACCCAGTGGGACAAAACCGAGCAAAGGAAAAAAGAGTGAAACTTTCTTCTGGATCATTGATATGGTGTTGAATGCGCTTATGTTGCCTCGTTAAAACCTTGCTAGGAAAAATCCAGTGGAACAAAAACCTAATCGAAGGGAAAAGAGTACAACACGCATATGTGTTGTATGTAGTAGAACTAGGGTACTCCCCCTGATTGATATCTCCCATTGATTTTCAATAACTCTGGCATATAGATTTCGGAAAAGTTTTGGTAAAAAGGTTTGCCATATTATCTTGTGAACAAAAATTCGTTTCACTCCAATCTCTTGACTTTTTTCTGAACTGTCACCCTTCATGAACCCTTATATGATTTGAGTAATACAAGCAACATTGTCTTCATACCTGATCGTTTATCACAGTATTCGACCTGTTTTTCACTTTTCAAATGATTGAACTCTTTAGTAGCATTAACAACTAATCTAATAGTTAGAATATGTTACAACAATATCAAATTTGAATTCAAAATACTCAAACTCTTAGTGTTAACTCTTAATCAAGAATATCGTGGTACTTTATATCCTTCAAGGGTTTGCTTCATGCGATATATCTCAAATATTTCATGAGCTTTGAGGATCTCCATGTACCATACAGTCTTAATAAATATGCATTTAACATATGCTATAAGTTTCTCGTTAAAATAACAAATATATTTATAGAAATGTGGATGCATCTACGATGAGATGAGAGACTAAATCCATGTCTCTACTAGAAAACCTTATGTCATATTAGTGATCTTATTTCACTTCACAAACACCAATCCGTAACCTTCATACTTAACATTTGTAATTTGGTGTTTGAGTTATAGGTTCAATATCCAACCTTTCATATTTAGTGATAAATGGAATTGCCTATTTCTATTTTTGGCCAATCACTTAACTTGTCGACATTCATAAGGCGATATTTAATATAATCATAGCCCTTGACGATTGTAGTAGCTACTAATAAACCAAATGTATCATCGATTCGCGATCCCACAATTCTCATGTGTATGCGCATGCATAATTTATAAGCATCTCATTGCTTTGGGGTACCAATGCCTCTTCAGGGGCTTATGTTGTCACTTATGGGACAAACATCTCTTCTACGATGAATTAATTAGAATATGTGGATCATAACCTCTTATAGAGCGTTAATTTTTTTTTTTTTATAGGGCATGAATTTTTCAAATAATCTCCACTTCTGAGAGTTAAGTCTTTAGAACCTATATTTCTGTCATGCTCCAGGCATGCATTATATATATAGTCACCATATTAATGGATTGTAATACGAGAATATCAATCCATGTTAGCATATGTATAACTTCTATGCATTATCCTTTGATGAGACAAAAGCGGACCAATTCAACACTATTTCACGATGTTTTTCAGGAACTGCCATTATCGCAAATCCAGACTCTGATTTCTTAATAAACAAACATGGGCAAATAGGATCATTTGCGTATCCTTCCTTTAGTAAATACTTGCTGAGACAATTGTACCACATTCGCCTAGATTGTTTTAGCCCATACAATGATCTTTTCAATTTAATTTAGAACATGCCCCGCGGTTAATTCTTGGCTACTTCAGGCACCTTAAGTCCTTCTGGGACTTTCATGTATATGTCTGTATCCAATTCTCCATACAGATATGCGGTAATGACATCCATAAGTTTCATTTCAAGTTTTTCTAAAACTGCCAAGCTTATCAAGTAACGGAACGTAACTGCGTCCATTACTGGAGAGTATGTTTCCACATAATCAATTCCAGGCCTTTGTGAAAAACCTTGCGCAACAAGTCGCGCTTTATACCTTGTGATCTCATTTTTCTCATTGCGCTTTCTTGTAAATACCCACTTGTAACCTACAGGGTTCACATTAGGTGGAGTTTGAACAATAGGTCCAAAAACACTCATTTTTTTTCCAAAGAATCTAATTCTGCCTGGATTGCATCTTTCCACTTAGGCCAATCTTGCCTCTGTGTGCATTCATCAATAGAGCACGGCTCAATATCATTATCTTTTATGATCTCAATAGCCACTGAGAATGCAAATATATCATCGATGATCATCTCGTTTCTATTCCACAATTCATTGTGGATGTATAATTTATGGAGATTTCTTGACTTTCAGGTACAGCTGCCACTTCAGGGCCACTTGTCTCACCAAGGACATTTTCCTTTTCAAGAAGTACCTGTCCCTCTTGGGGGGCATTTGAATCATGAATTGTGGGCTCTCCATTTATTTCATTTGGATTCATTTTGGCCATCAACTTCCTCTTTCGAGGAACTGAGTCCTTTGAGCCTATTGGTCTGCCACGCTTCAGGCGTGCAATAGATGAGCCATTTGCTGGCACATTGCTTTGTCCATTATGAACATCAATCCTTGCATGTGCATTTGCAGCTGGGATATGTGATTTCATCACCTTTGTTGCATCATTAAATGCATCTGGCATCTGATTTGCAATACTTTGGAGGTGAACGATCCTTCTCACTTCGTTTTCGCATTAAGTGATACGAGGATCGAGATGAGACAAAGTGGGTACATCCCACGATAATTCACGTTGTTCTTCAGGAACAAGTTTGACTTGTTCTTTAGGAACAGATTTTTCTCCCCCTAATAGTGGGAAAATTGTCTCCTCAAAATGACAATCCGCAAACCGTGCGGTAAAGATATCACTCGTCAGGGGCTCCAAATATCTGATGATAGATGGTGAATCAAAACCAACATAAATTCCCAATCTGCGTTGAGGGCCCATCTTAATACGTTGTGGTGGTGGAATAGGCACATATTGTAATAAAAAATATACAAAATATAGTTTTCCTTTTCCGTAAAGCCAAACACAAAAACATTATATTATAAATAACATATAAATAAATAGGAAAGCTTTTAAGGTATAATGAAATTGAAGAAAACAAAATAATAGGTAAGTAAAAGGAAAATAAATAATAAGTAAGAAGGTGAGTTTGGTACGGTGAAGCACGTCAAAGACGTTGTCCTAAAGCCTTTGTAGCCTCCCTACGTGCAGGTACTGACGGTCTACAAGACTCCAAGATACGATCTCTTGTACACAAACTCAAGATCCGCTATGAGCACGTTCATAGACGGATATGGGTATCCAAGTGACAGAACCATTGCCAAAATAATAATATAAAGTAGAAAATATATATAAAAGTAGAAAAGGAGAGAATTAGTTTATGGTGGTGATTGTGGTATGTGATATTCTGATGGTGTATTGTCTCAAAATTTAGGAAAATAAACTCATCATCATTATCAAGTCAAATTGACTGGATTGGATAATGTGGGAGTTGTGCTCATAAGCATCTTGTCAAGAGACAAATATGTGACCATTTTAGTAGGCACATTCAATAAAACAGGTGAAGTGATCCATAATTAAATGTTGTATAGGTTCACAAATATCACCTTGAATTATTTAAGGAAAGAGGGCTCAAAGTCAATTTTTGACTGAGATGATCTTATAACAGCTTTTATTTGTGAGCATTCTTTGTAATAATATTTGTTGGACAAGACAATAGTTTTGAGTCTTTAAACGACGTCCTTACAAATTTATAAAAATCTTATGTATCATTGTAGAACATGGATTGCCAAGATAGTCATGCCACAACATAAAAGTTATCCGATCAATGAACTTCTGGTTCATGACATCATAAACTTCCTACCCACAAAAGAAAGTAGGAAGTTTCTCCAATGGACGCTAATTAAGGGATTTACTTTCCTATTTTATATAGTTGATAAATCATTGTATAATTAGGAGATACTTTCCTAATCCTTTACTGTATCTAATTCCTTGTAAAGCACTCATGTAAACTATATACACCTACTTATGGAGAAGAATAAAGTTAACCTAACATATTCAAACCATATTCATATTTTAGCACAAACGTGTGGTCCCCATCTTTGACCCTTCCATATCCACTTCATATTCCAATGTGTTATGCAATTCTATGACGTGATCTCAACTCATATAAGCTACAGGCAATAGACCCGGTTGCACACCATCCACATCCACATGGGTATGCGACATAGCATGACGTTGGATTTGGATGTGATTGGCATAGGCCTTCACTGCAAATGGGAATGATACTGACATTTCGATATTTTGGAATGTTCAGAGGTGGTGTATGACGTTGCTAAAGGGAAGCTTGAATTCGCCCCTGGGGCATGATTGTTCCTCCTTCTGAGTAGCACATGCATTGTGCTCACCCAAATAATAAAAAATAAAAAAAACTTTGGCCTTCGCTAAAGGGGGCTGCATTTGGACTGGGAGAAGGACCAAATGGCCACATTTAGCCCTCAAAATTCGACCTGATTCTTTTTTGGCCCATGCTTGGAGTTGGTTTGTACACACTTTGAGGTCTACATTTGGCCACATCACCTATAAACTCTAGCAGTGGCGGATCCAGGATTCAAAAGTCAAGTAAGCGAAACTTACCTTAAAAACTCGACGGTATGAGTGAATTTTATTTATAAAAATAAAAAGATACACCTAGTAAGGGGGGACATAATGAGTCTTACCCTAAAATATGCATATACATAAATAAAAGCTTAACAAAAGCATTGTACTAGATGATGACCCATCATTCTTTTTATCAAAAAAAGAGAACAAATTCTTTGTTTTCTTAGGGTTCCGATTGTGATCCGACATGATAAAAGATAACATATTTAATCAAATATCACAGCAAAAAATTAAACAAATTCTCATAATAACATCAATGTCTTTAATGAAACATTAACATACCAACATCAAATCAAACATCTCAACAATACCAACATCAAATCAAACATCTCAACAAAGAGGAGACAATACTCAATTTCAAAGACCTAATTAATTTCAACAAAATCCCAAATTATAATTCATTTCTAATTAAACCTTAGAATACTCAATTTCAAATTAAAATTAAAATTAAGATGCATACATGTATTTTAGGAAAACCCCAAAAAGAGAAAATAATTAAAGAGGAGAGAATGAGAAATACTTGTTAACAAGGAAGGAGAAGGTATCTTTTGTTTTTTTGAAGTATAATATAAGTGGGCATGGCCCATGGTTGGAGTGGAGAATGTCGATTGGGCTGGAGCATTTGAGTTGACATTGCTTTTATTGTTTTTGTTAAATGAGAAAGTTTGAGTGGGCTGGGCTATTGTTTTTGTTAAGGGGAAACATTTGAGTGGATTGGGGTTGAGTAGGCAAAAGAGATATAATTGTATTAAGTATTGGGTAATATTTGGTTTGGCTAAAAATGGAGTAGGCGGCTTGTTGCGTAGATTTAGCTCCACCAAAATGGATTAAGCTGCATCCTCAACTTGTGATACTCGCAAGTGCACGAACCGTTGGTAGTTTAGCGTATGTAAGTGCGAGGTCGATTCCACAGGGATTGGTGATTAGCATCGATGCCGAACCACCATCTCCAGTTAACATCCTCGGTTAACGGTTCTAATGGTTTAGGTTGGCTCGATTTTGGTGTCACATTGAACGAGTTGCTGCTATGTCCTTCAGACGACTAGGCGACAAGAACCAAACAACGATCAAGTCATGGGAGAGAAGAGAAGAGGCGATGAAGGTGGTGCCCCATATTTAGAATTCGAGTCTTCAACTTAAAATTAATTAACAATAGGTGGGATAACACTCTCAACACTTTCACCTCTTTTGAGACAAACACGTGTACAACTTATATTCTGTGACGTGAGAATATGTGTGCTCACTGAGCCTAAGACTTGGTTAATGTGGTTCTCAGACCATATTAGAATGCGAGCATTGAACCTAAAATTAATTATTACAAATCTAATTGGGTTACAAATTATTATTACGATAATGACATATATAAACCAAAAAATCCTTTAGCAAACATATATAAATTTCTTAACTCTGCATTATTATTGAAGCCAACATTGTAAAGATTCCATTTAACTAAACTAAAAAAATAAAACAAAACAAAACAAAAGATCCCATCGAGTTGCATAGGTGTATCCTCTGCCTTGTGCCATTTGAGTAATGCTTTCTACTTCCATTCTAACCAACCACTACTTCTTGCTCAAGAAATGGAAAACCCTAATAAAACCCAGAACCAGAACCACGACCGAAGCCTGAACAAATTAAAGGATTGAACGTAATTAAATTCTTATTAGTAAACAAATTATATACAACCAAAGCGTGAACGATATTATAGAATTCACACCCAGATCATGAATTTTCTAAAACTTTAGAAATTAAAAGAAAAAACATATTATAATTTTCTACTGGGGTTATGCAAATAATTTACTTTAAGGAAGACACATGAATAAAACTATATATTTTCTTGAAATAATTTCTAGGGTTTTCATTCAAAAAAGAAGAATAAATGAAAGAATTTAACATAATTGAACTCTTACAACTGTAAGACTTTACAGATATTAGAACTTCCATACACGTGAATCAAGAACTAATCTTGAATATATAATATATATATATATATATATAAAAGAACCAAAGAATGAACAAATAATCAAGAATACAAGTGTTGCTAGTCGTCGGATACGAATCAAAAGTCAATAATACTAATACTAATCAACGAAAGCAGTGCATGCAATCTCTAATACTCCTTGAAGTTCTCCAGCGACTTATGGAAGTCGTCGTCTGTACATCGAAGCACAAGAGGCCCTTCAATCTTTGGATCCAACAAATCGGTTTGGGACTTGTCGAGGAGTTTTTGGAAAGCTGGATGTGAGAGATACTTCAGAGGAACTTTGTATCTCTTTCGTCCGACGTACACAGGTATATAACCTTTCGGAACTAGTCCATCCTTCTTAGAGTGTGATTTGCATAACTTCTTGACGAGAAACATGAGTTTTTCTTTGACGAGACTTGCAGGATTCATGGTATAGGTATGATCAATCGAAATGTAATGGGATTTGATAATGAAATAAGGTAGGTTTTCTACAGAGACCGAGTGAGATAATTTGGAAGAAATGAGAGTAAGGGCAAGAATATATACTGAGTGGTGTCGGTTTCCAAATGGAATTGGTATTGGAAGAGTTTGCGTGTAGCTTACGTTTTAAGCTAGGGTTATAGGTAGCTTCAGGCTACTGTCGCATATTAGCCATTTGATTGAATCAACCGAAATGGATCTAACGGTTAAAATGAAACATATCTGTTTGGTTTGTACATTTTTAACACATATTTGTGAATGTTTTTGTAATACAAGTTTAATTAAACTCTGGAGAATACAAATGCTACAAATTATGAAGGTTTTTTTTTTTTTTTTTTTTCTGTCCAATCTCACCAGACATTGAAATTAAAAAAAATATATTGTCTTTTCCCTTTCAAACTTATTTTGTCTCACCTGCAACAACATTTAGCTTTCGTGGCTTAAGTTCATTGACTAGGATCCAACAAAGCAAGTTTTTTTTTTTTATTCAAGTGATATTATACTTTAATTTAATCTAAACTTTGAGGAGTGAGATTCGAACTCGGATACAGAATGGGAAGCACATCCGCTCTACCTAACTTGGCTAAGTCCATGTATGCAACAAAGCAAGTTTTCTTAACAAGCTTGATATATATATGTCGGATTCATAAAATACCCCCTCATTACAATATGGCGTGCTATTAGGTTTGAATTACCTTTGCCTTTTTTTAATTATTATTGAATTTATTTTCCATTAGATTAATCAAATTGAATGCCAATTAGTATGTGATTGATTAGGTTTTTTTAATATAAAAAAATATTTCATGTCTATGTGTACGTATGCATTCATATTATTACTAGATTCCGAGGCACGCGCTATATATTATTACTAAAATCAAGGCATGCATTTCGTGCATGCTAATTGTCATTTTTTCCTCTTCTTTCCTAAGTTCATTTTCAAAAACTTACATAGCTTGTTCTTTTTATTTTTATTTTTTTAAATTCTATATTATCCTCATCTAATAAATTGCTTTCTTTTTAACCTTTTTATTAGTTAAGGGTAATTTCTTGGATTTTAAATGTTTGACCAAACTCTCCTTCTCCCTAGAGTATTTCCAGTCGATATGTCAAATTGCATTTCACATCTCCACCTTCTTAGATTATTATTTAATTGGGCAATTCATATCATTATTATTAAAAAGATGGTGCAGGGAGACCTCTAGTTGTTTGAACTTCAATAACATCACTTGATAGTGTTACGATCTTTGACAAGGTTTGCATAACTTCTTGATCAAGAACATTATTTTTTCTTTGTCAAGGTTTGCAGGATTCATGGTAGGTATTTACTTCTCTTACATTCAGTGCTGATCAATCAATATTATGGGATTTGATAATCAATCTGGTGGGACTTGAGAGATAAAAGAAAACAAGGGTTTTTTCTACAGAGGCTGGTATTGTAAAAAGAGACCGAGTGAGAACTTGGAAAAGATGAGAGTGAGAGGCAAGAATATATACTGAATGGTGGCGGTTTCCAAATATTAGCCCACAGGGAATGGGATTGGTATTGGAAACTTGTAGAATTTGAGTGTAGCTTACGTTTTAATCTAGGGTTTTTGGTAGCTTCAGGCTATTTTCACATGCAATTAAGTAAAAATGCATACGGGCTGGATTTGTAGTAACGCCAAAATAGTTTGGGTAATGCTAGTAACATTCTCTCTAACCTTCTCTTTTTTCCTCATGACATGTGCCACTTTCCTTACACTTAAAACAATGCCATTAATATGTCACACAAACTAGTTTCTACTTTTCAAGTTTATCCTTATTAAATATATTGTTCTTGCCACTTTGTTAATAACATTCAACAAAAAAACGTCAGTTTTTTATTTTTCCAATGGGAACGTCTTGTTTTTAAACAACAGGTAGTTAAATGCTAAGATAAGGAAAAGAAAACATAACAGTAGAAGATAAATATCAATAATACCAAACAGTGGAAGATAAACATTACCAATATCCATTGACAAATAAAAATTCATTTTAAAAATAGGAAATGATAGAATATTTTATTAGCAACAATAGATTCACGGTAATTATAAAGCGTCTGTTAAAAAAAAAACTTTTTATCACAAAACGTCCTTGACGTTTGCGAAACTATCAAATTGCATCCTTAAAGTTTTTTTGTATCACTTATGGTCCCTAACGTTAGTATAGGTGCTCTTAAATAGTCCCTCTGTATAAAAAAAAATTATTAAATTCAGGAATATAATCGTCAAATCAATCCAAAATTATAAAATATATATATAAGTCTTCTCTCTCCCCTCTTTCTTTTCTGTTTCCTTTCCTTCTCTCTCTCTCTCTCTCTTTTATCTTCTTTCTTCCTCTCTCCGAGTTCAGTCTTCTCTCTCCTCTTTCTTTTTTATTTCCTTCCCTTCTCTCTTTCTTTCTTCTTCTTCTTTCTCTCTTTCTTTTCTTCTTCTTCTTTCTTCTTTCTCTCCCCGAGTTCACTCTTTTCTCTCTCTCTCTCTCTCTCTCTCTCTCTCTCTCTCTCTCCTTCTCTCAGCTGGAAAACTAGGCGTTTCCCCCTTCTCTCTCTCCTCTATCTTTTTTTTTTCTTCATTATCTGAGAATGATTTGGCTACAATGTGCTGGGGTTGGTATGGGGCAAAAAGTCACGACGTCGGCTTCTATTGGCCTCTTCTTCTACCTTTGTTCAATTTTTATTTTTATTTGGGAAAAAAGCTAAAGAAAAAAAGAACAAAAAAATCCACAGACACAGACCCATTCGCTCCCCCCATCCCCTCTGTTATTTCTCCCCTGTGGCTTGAAGAAAAAAGATAACAAAAAAACCCCACTGTAATATTGTATTTGTCTTCTTTTGTAATAGTTGACCACTGCTAGGAAAGAAGAAAAAGTAGAGAGTGACAGAGGATAGGGGAATAAAAAGAGAAACAGAGAGAGAAGAGATAAGGAATAAAGGGAAAGAGCAGATTCTTGAAGCTGAAGTCTGGGGTTTTCTTTTTTTTTTGGCTTCAGCTGGCTATTGACCAGGGTATTCGTGAGCTCATTATTGAAATGGATTCTGGCAGCTGGGTATTGACCAGGGTATTCACGAGCTCATTATTGAAATGGATGCTGGCACAGCTGTCCAGCTTGTGCAATAACAAGAAGAAGAAAAGAGAGAGAGAGAGAGAGAGAGAGAGGAAACAGAAAAGAAAGAGGGGAGAGAGAAGACTTATATATATATATATTATAATTGTGGATTGATTTGACGATTACATCCCTGGATTTAACAATTTTTTTGACAAAGGGACTATTCAAGAGCACCTATATTAACGTTAGGGACCATGTATGAGTGATGTAAAAAAACTTTAAGGATGCAATCTAACAATTTCGCAAACATTAGGGACGTTTTGTGATAAAAAGCCCAAAAAAAATTAGCATGTTAGCAACATTTTTTTTCTTTGGAAAAAAAAAAAGCAGCCATTTTATATTTAAAAAATTACATTTTTTCTTATTTAATTTTTTAACAAGGTGGAAACAAAGATGTAAAAAGGCTAGCTTGCTGTAAAAGGAAAAAAAAGTCAATACCTTTAATAAGGGTAAATTTGGAAAACAAAAATTAGCTTGTGTGATATATTAAGAGTGCTGCTAAACGAACCCTAAAATTAACTAAGTACACCATACTACCAAACTATTTATTGAATTACTAATTTACCTTAATATAAAATGACGAAAAAGGATATATTGAATTGTGAAACAAATACAAATTTAATAAGTACACCATACTCACCATATTCAGCCCTAATCAAACTTAGAGAAGTTTTCGTATTGCTTGGTTCCAGTAAAATGATTTGTCAGTCTGTTTTAGTACAAGGATCTTGTTTCAAGTACCACCCAATGAGCTATACAGATTTTCTCATTGAATTCCGTCATTCAAGATGACTGATGATGAATGAGATGGTGTTCCGAAAGAATCCTTTGAGTTTGACCCCGATTCTTTGCCCACCAATCTTGATGAAAATCATTTATTTGAAAAAGGATAACAGAGCCATGAATATTGAACCTAATGGTTTGTCCCGTGAGTTAAAGTGAAGGCAAACCTGTAATGGGTTATGGGAGAGTATGCACAGCTGAGAAATAGGAGAATTATGAAAGAGAAACTTCAATGCACAGATCTCCAAGAAAGGCAAATAGCAACATATATAAAAATAAACAAATAAAATCTTATTTTATTGTCTTATTGGAAATTAAAATTATGCACACTTTGATTTCCTTATAACTCAGTTTGTTTCTTGTGTGCATGTGCACTAAAGCACCGTTGAAAAGAGAAGTAAGATGATGAAGCTTTGAATTGAAGGAGTTAGCAAATCTACTCCCATTGTAGCTCATGAAATTAAAGATTTTGATGCAAATCCAAAATCTGAAAAGAGGCAACGAATTCATGTAAAAAGAGAAACCTGATTTAGGATTGGAATTAGGGTGTTGTGTGATAGATTGTATTAGGGTGTATCATGGGTATTTTTGATAGTTAAATAGGGTGTACTTAGTTAATTTTACATTTTAATTAAAATATTAGGGTGTACTTAGATCATAGGGTGTACTCAGTTAATTTTGGGTTCGTTTAGCAGCACTCTTTTTTTATTAATAACATTGTTTCAAGTGTCCGTTTGGCGTTGCTTATTTGGGGTGGTAAGTGATTTTTAAAAAATTTTGGGAAGCCCAACCCATTTGGTACATTATGAGATACATTATGAGAAAATCACTTATTGTTAAAATTTGTTGTGTAAGCTATAATGGAAGCAACTAATGAGTTGATTTCATTTTTTGATTATGCGGGAATCAATTTCGAAGAGGCGTTGGGTTTAATGAAATTTACAAGCTTTCGAAAATATCCTAATCTATTTTCACGCAATCTCTTCTCTTTATGCGTCTTCTCTTTCGCATCCCTTTGAATAAATAAATATATATATATACACACACACACACACACACATATATATGGGTTAATCGTTTTATTAGTTTATGAACTTAGACCCGATTTGCATTTGAGTCCCTTAATTTCCAAAATCGTTCCCGTGATCCTTCAACTTTAGTTTCGTTAGGACAAATGGTATCATACCGTCAATTTTGTTAACTTTTCTGTTTATTGTAGGGGCAAAATGATATTTTTGTATAGTGGTGATTTCCCCACTCCAATTTTATCCACTTACACTCCATTTTATAACTAAAAGGAGTGTAAGTGGATAAAATTGGAGCGGGGAAATCATTACCCTTTTTGTATTAAATTGATTAAAATATGAATAAAAAAAATAAAATTAAACTCTCTCTCTCCCCCTCTATCTCGATTTCTACTCCCCCAAACTTGATTTTTTTTTTTTGGGTTGGTTTTTTATTTGATTTTCTTTTATTGTTATTTTAAAGATATAATTTTTTATTCATTTTTTTGTTTTAATATAAAAATACCATTTTGCCCCTGCATTTAACAGAAAAAATTAACAAAATTGACGGCATGACCATTTGTCCTAATGAAAGTGAAGTTAAAGGACTACAGGAACTATTTTGGAAATTGAGGGACTCAAATGCAAATCGAGTATAAGTTTAGGGACTAATAAAATGATTAACCCATATATGTATATGTATATATATATATTTATTCAAAGGGATGCGAAAGAGAAGACGCATGAAGAGAAGAGATTGCGTAAAAATAGATTAAGATATTTTCGAAAGCTTGTAAATTTTATTAAACCCAGCGCCTCTTCGAAATTGATTCCCGCATAATCAGAAAATGAAAGCAACTCATTCGTTGCTTCCATTATAGCTTACTCTCACAACAATTTTTAACAATAAGTGATTTTTTTCTAGGTCCTGCTATTTTCATTTGTACACCTATTATTTTCACAACAATGCACTTGATACCATGTATTAATACCATTAATACCATGTCTAATCTCATGCATTAACAATCCTTCTACGCATGCGTTAATACTATGTCTAATCTCATTACACCTTAAGCATTTATAAGTTTAGATATATCTATGATTCCATTCTTTTGTACTTATTGTTAAGGCCTGAAAAAATCTCAAGAAAAGCCCATGCATATTTTAAAGCCCAGTGCATTATCAGGTTAGAAAAGCAGCATGCCATGCCATGCCAAGCAAGGCTACAATTTGACACGTGGGGGTGGTGGTACGAGTTTACCACTTTTTACATGCAAACTTGTAAGAATTACAAGGTTTCACAAGCCCAAGCCACTGCAATACAGCAAAGCCCAAAGCCACTGCAATACAACATAGCCCAAGCATAAGCATGCAATAACACGCGATGCCAAGCAACCCCCTGTTTAGTGTCAAATTACACAACAAGCTTAAGTGGGCCCAAGCCACATACATGCTCTGGGGCTTGCTGAGCGGGTTGTGGTGTGGATGGTTACAAGGATCCATGAGGCCCATTAAAGGTTCAAGAGAATGCAGGTTTTGGGCTGCTTGGGAGCCCCAAAATCCAAGCCCATTTTCTTGAGCCCATGTTGTGTAGATTTCAGCTGCACCAAAATGGATTAAGCTGCATCCTCAACTTGTGATACTCGCAAGTGCACGAGCCGTTTGGTAGTATAGCATATGTAAGTGCGAGGTCGATCCCACGAGGATTGGTGATTGAATGATCCAATTCATTTTCCCTACACAAAACAGAAA
>NW_018921784.1:160017-178737 GCF_002207925.1 Prunus avium
TGCCGTGCTCTAGCAAACCATGCTTCCATTTTGCTGCCGTACTCTAGCAAACCATGTTTCCTGCCGTAACCTTCATTTTGCTGCCGTAACCTTTCTTTTGCTGCCGTACTCTAGCAAACCATGTTTGCTGCCGTAACCTTCATTTTGCTGCCGTAACCTTTCTTTTGCTGCCGTGCTCTAGCCACAGTAAACAACCCAGCAGACCATGCACTGTCGTGCTCTAGATAAACACACAAAACCCAGGCATTAACCTCCCCATTCTCATTTTCTTCCATAATATCACCTTAAGCATTGAACACCATCCAATCATTCCACAATACACTGCCATAATCATTCGTTCCTCAAGCAAAATACTCTCTCCTGCTAAACTTATGGATTCTTAGCTCCCACACCACAAGCCTCTCATGCCAAGCTCATTATCTTAACTCATCAGAGGAAACTCCCATGCCAAACCTATCTCTGTGCAACACTAGCGCATCATCCTCAACTCTTTCCAGAGAAGCCGTACACCATCCAGCAGCAGTGTACACCGTCTAGAGCTGCCGTCCATCTATTCCACGTATTAGCATCAAAAGCCAGTCAAATATGGAGCTGCTGTAAGAATAACAGAGTACCCCCTAGGGCTTGCCTTCCCTTCGGGATGCTTTGGGCCTAGTTCTCGCTAACTCAGAAACGGGGACTTGAAGGCTTCACTCAAGACTAGCGACCATCCGGCCCAGCTAAGCCTTCCAGCAGAAAAAGACCCCCACACTTATATATAATGTCTTTATTGCAATAAGATGACAAAGAAGAATAGTAACTTCACTATAACTGAAAATGTGTTGCAAGTGGATCCCGAAAATTGTTAGCATTGATGCACAACAATAAGATGGTCTTATAGCACAAGAAATGGAGGCATTGCGAAATCCGCTCCAGCCAACTTGGATCAGCCCATGTCTGCAAAGGCATTACAAAGTGTTATATAAAAGTGAAGATAAGAGCATACATGGTCTTAGCTGAGTTGACTAGTGTGGATGTGCTCATCACTCTGCACCTGAGTTCGAATCCCCCTCCCCGTAGTTTAGATTGTTTAAATTAGATTATCGCTTGTATAAAAAGAAAAAGTAAAGAAAAGATTTTTTTTTGTTTTGTTTTGTTTTTGTAAGATGCATTGTCTACCCTTAGATAATTTAGATGGCTTTTCAATTAATGCATCGGTCTAATGGTTAGAATTATGTCATAAATATGTGTTAAAATATGTGTTTCTTATATACACATATATGTTTCATTTTAAACTACTGTTTGATCAATCTCTTTTGTTTCAATCGAATGGCTAATAGCCATTCCAGCTTAATACAAATTCAGATGGTACAAGATTTAGTTCCCGATCATAGTACATGCGAAAGTAGAGTGAAGCTACATATGAGTCTACAAGCTTAAAACGTAAGCTAAGTATACCAAGTTTTCAATAGCAAATCCCATTCCTTGTTGGACTTGATGATATTTGGAAACCGTCATCTCTCAGTATATATATATTTCACTCTGTTCTCCTCCAATTCCCACACCATGAATCCTGCAAGTCTTGTCCAAGAAAAAATCAGGTTGTTCATAGAGAAGTTAGGCAAATCACTCTCGAAGAAGCATGGAGTAGTTCCAAAAGGTTATATAGATGTGTACGTCGGAAAAGAACGAAAGAGCTACCGAGTTCCTTTGAAGTATCTCTCGTATCCGACTTTTGCAAAACTCATCAAGAAGTCACAAACCGATGTGTTCGATCCAAAGATTGAAGGGCCTTTTGTGCTTACATGTAATACTAACACCTTCGATCAGTTGCTGAAGATCTTCAAGGAATACTAGATATATTGCATGCACTGCCTTGGTTGAAGATCTTCGGACTAGTTCTTGATTATTTGTTCATTCTTTGGTATACAGTTAATTTTTGTATTCAAGATTAGTTCTTGATTCACTTGATTAAAAAAAACCAAAATGAGTGAAGATGATGATTTGGCCACTCAGCCAAGACAAGGGTGGGGAGGAAGGAAAGGGTTTGAGCAGAGAAAGCTTGAGGAAGAAAAATGAGATGTTTAAGCCCAAAAAAAAAATGAAAGAGGTTTTGTTTTTATTAAGAATTAGCCCCACTGAGTTTTCCCTTACTGGTTTTAGCCCGAATTCAATTTTTTATGCCATAGACCCCCATTTATTACAAAATATACCTTTGGAAATTGTTTACATGTTATATAATTGGAACCCTAATACTAAGGATTAATTACAATCAATAAGCAATTCACGTTCTCCCTGCTCAGCTGCTCCTTCACAAAAAATAAATCAAAAATCAAAATAAAAAAGTACATGATCCGTCATATATATATCAAGCTTGTTAATAAAACTTGCTTTGTTGGATCCTAGTCAATGAACTTAAGTCACAAAAGCTAAATATTGTTGCAGGCAAAACAAAATTAGTTTGAAGGGGAAAAGACAATTTTTTTTCAATGTCGGGTGAGATTGGACAGAAAAAAAAAAAAAAAACTTTTAAATTTGTAGCATTTGTATTCTCGAGACAATTAAGATTTTATTACAAAAGTATTCACTGTATAGTCATATACGATCTCAGCCATGGAATATGGTTTAATCCAATGATTAACAAGGTCTGCCGAAAACTTAACTTGGTTAATTAATTGATATATAGCATGCGAGAGTAGCCTGAAGCTACCTATAAACCCTAGCTTAAAATGTAAGCTACACTCAAACTCTCCAAGTTATATATATTCTTGCCCTTAACTCTCATTTCTTCCAAAACTCTCATTTGGTCTCTTTTACGCAGTGCAATCCCATAATATTTTGATTGATCATATACCTACCATGAATCCTGCAAGTCTCGTCAAAGAAAAACTCATGTTTTTCATCAACAAGTTGTGCAAATCACACTGTAAGAAGCATGGAGTAGTTCCGAAAGGTTGTATACCCGTGTACGTCGAAGGAAAGAGATACAAAGTTCCTCTGAAGTATCTCTAGCTAGCATCCAGCTTTCCAAAAACTCATCGAGAAGTCCCGAACCGATTTGTTGGATCCAAAGATTGAAGGGCCTCTTGTGCTTCGATGTACAACCGACGACTTCCATAAGTCGCTGGAGAACTTCAAGGAGTATTAGAGATTGCATGCACTGCCTTCGTTGATTAGTATTAGTATTTTTGACTTTTGATTCGTATCCGACGACTAGCACACTTGTACGCTAGATTATTTGTTCATTCTTTGGTTCTCTTTAATTTTTTTTTTTCATGTATTCAAGATTAGTTCTTGATTCACGTGTATGGAAGTTCTAATATCTGTAAAGTCTTGTATTTGTGAGATGGTTGATTGAAACTTAAACGTTGTAATATTTTTCACGTATTGGTTGTACAGTCCCCTTTTATTGAGGGATCCCTCAAATAGGACGCCCTTTAAGGTACCCTACCTTTTTTTTTCCAATGATTCAAACCATCTTTTTTTTAGGTTTTCATTGACAAATTGGAAACCTTTTAGACATCAAATTGTGTCGTACAAAAGCAATGAACACGGTGCTTCAATAAAGTATTAAAATTTAAATAATTTAATTGAGTAGTCAAATGATATCGAATTGAAGTGATTTTTGCAAAGATGATCTTCGAATGAATATCTACAAAATAGACTGTTTGGATTAATGAAATATGTTGGCGCTAAAACTAAACAGTTAGTGATAAGAGCAACTTACAGGTGACGTGGACGGTCGAGGGACCGGATGTGCCTTCAGTAAGCACGTTTCTCTTCGGTTGGCGATGTAGGATCTGGACCAAGGAGAGAAAACAGTAGATGAGACCTAAGGCACCGGTGTAGTACCGCTCGAAGGCCCTCCGATGCTAAAGTTAGTTTAAGAGGAGGAGAGCAAGCTATTGTCAATGCAAGAGCATAAGTGCCAAGTCGAAAGTCTTATCCTGTATCTGGGGCGAGAGGCTGTATTTATAGAGGGTGCTGGGTGTTCTCTTAGTACTTAGTTTCGATGTGGGACTCGTGGGAGTGCCTTTCAGGGTTGACACGAGTCCCAGCAAATATCCTAGCGGGGAATTCGAGAACGTCTTGCAAGATGCCTTCTAAGGCGTAGAATCGGCAAGGAGTGCCGAACGCACTTGCCAGCCGTGGGCCGGTCAGTGAACAATCGTCGGATGGAGCTGGAAGTGCCTGCCATTTGTAGGACTAGACCTGCCAGCATGGGTTACAGGGCCACGTTGGGCATAGAATCGGCCATGGGTACCAAAGGGACCTATTGATTCGTACGACTGGGCTTGCCAGCCCGGGCCATAAGGCCTTCCTTAGTGTCATACCCTTTCCACGTGTCATGGCGTGAGTGGCGAGTCAAATGAATATAAAAGAGGTTAAGGTTTTGTATACCATGATTTAACGTTGAGTAATTGAAGCACAATCATGAATGGCATACATATCTTCACACCTTTTACACGCAACCATTCATCAATCACTAGAACACGTTTATCAGCCTACACATGGAGCAGAATATAAATTATGCTTGAGTAAGCATGTGACCCATATAGCAACCATATTATAGTCCAAGCAAATTGTGAAAACCCTCGATGTAACAAGACCAATTGATTAAAATGTAAATTATATATTTCTCAGGCTTTGTATGTGCATAAATGTTATGAAACAAACCTGCCCAATTTGTTTAATAAAGTCCCTCACAACTGGATGAGTCCCATGTAGGATTTTCAAAACAATTTTCCAAAGTTCATTTGAATATTAAACATGCATTTAATCAAATTAATCGCAGCGGAAGTCTACCAATACCAGTAGACCACACAACCAACCCATGTGGTACAAAGACTCTCTCTTGGATTTCACCTTCATTGTGATTTCCTTATCAGAAACACTGACAACCTGACATCCCGTTTGAACATCAATACCATCTCTTTTAAACTTGTGCTGCAGCAAAAGAACTAATTTTGTCATCAAACAAATGATGAGCCAGTCTCTTTTAAATTGTGTAGGGGCTTTTTCGTTGCGGAAGCTGCAGATGGACCTGGGCTGCTGTAAAGAGCAAATGGGTGGAGTTGTCCCTGTGTTTGAGTTCAAGAATCAGACCCCAAGGGTGCTTTGAAAGGTTCGTGGAGCCTTAGAAAACACATTGGTTTCCTTCACCAATAAAACCAATAGTTGCTTACAAATAAATGTTTTGGCTTGGCTTGAGAAGCTTGTGGCATGGGAGCTGAGCATTCATGAGTTTAGCATTAGAGAGAGAGAGAGCTTGGATTTCCTATGATAAACAGGAGTTCAAAGTAAGGGGGAAAGGGAATTTTGAGAGGATTTGTTGAGGGAAGAGAGGAAGAGATGAGGTTGGAAGAATGGGTGTTTTTAGCAAATTTCCGGCAGCTTGACGAAAGCTTCATCAGGGTCTTGAGTGTTTTGTCAGAAGAGAAAAGGGGAAGAAGTGGAAGAATATGGCTCGAAATTGATGGGTTCCAGTAGTGAGCGGAGATGCTTGCTCTCTCTGGATGTGGTTGTGATGATGGATAGGTGATGCCCCCTTTTATAGGTGCTAGAACCTTCTTCTTCCCAAGAAACCCTAGTTGGTTCTTCCCAAATTAGCCAAGTCTCCCCCTCCGTTCTTCTTATCTTCCTTTGATTCATCCCCATTTTGTGAAATCCCCCTAATCCAAACACACAGAAACAAGATTTTTGGGAGCTCTAGAGTCTTACCGCAGTTGTCCCTATGGCAATCTCTTATCTTTGGCAACACTCTCTCATTCTTTCCTCCCTTATTTTATGGCAAGAGTTGGTGGGGGAAAGAAGTGGGTAATGGTGTTGGTCTGAAGGGTGTTTTGCTCCCAGCAGTCTGCACACACAAGTATATAGTTTTTCAGATGGTCTGTCGTGGTTTTGTCTCTGGCCATGTGTTGGAGACTTTCATATGTTTCTAAGTCACTTGGGCCATTCCCTAAGGTGATGGGTTAGTTTACTAAGGGGATGGGCCAACCTTCTAAAGTGATGGACTATTTTTACTAAGATGATGGGCCAATTTTCTAAGGTGATGGGCTATCTTTTCTCTCTTTCATGGTTACCCACATATTTGGGCTCAAGAAATGGGCTCGAGTTTTGGGGCTCCCAAGCAGCCCAAAACTTCCACTTCTTGGCTCATCAATGAGCCTCATGAATGCTCGTAACCATCCATACCACAACCCGCTCACCAAACCCCAGGCATTTGTGTGGCTTGGGCCAACTTAAGCTTGTAGCGTGGCTAGGTGTAAAATAAAAGGTTTTCCGCTTGGCATGGCATGTCGATTGGCGTGCTCGTGCTCGAATTTCATTGTATTGTAAAGGGCTATGGTCGAGTCAAAATGGTGCTTGGCGGGATAATTAGCATGGGTTCATAGAGCCAGTGCATTTTATAGGCTCGCTACAACTCTTAGCGTGGCAGGTTACATATTTGCTTGGCATGGCACGTGGATCGTGACTCGTGCAAGCGTGTATAATGAACTTTCACGTACCCGAATCGGGTTTCTTCTCAATAAGGTATCACATTAAGCCGGGAATATATTTAGGCCTAGCCTTGAATTTTTTGGGCCTCAACAAATTGCACAACAGTTTCTAAGAAACTCAAATAAAATGGTAAAGCAACCAAAAGACAAAGCCATCATCAAAGTACTAAAACTAAATTAAAAACACATATAAGTTAATGAGACAGTTGTAACATTTCAATAAATTTAAAAAAATAGTAATAAAATCAAATGATGAAAGAAGAATATAACTCATGCATTATACTAATAAAGATGCTGCAATTAGTAATGAGCATGGAACCCTAAAAAGCACAACCATGATGAGAGATGCTCAACAAATCAACTTAAAATGCACCTAGAATTTTATAATTTTCAATACATACACTTCAAATTTTTTTTTTTTAATACTCAAATCCAATCATGATACATGCTTAACAAAAACAAAATGCATTGCAGTTTTTGATCAAACTGCACAATAATAACTCAACGAACCAAAAGGCAAAGCGATCATGAAATCAAGTAAATCAAATTCTGTAAATTTCAGAAAATTTCAATCCAATCAGAAACAAATCCACATGAATCCCCAATCTAATCCTCGCAAAACACAAAATTGACCAACCAAAAGGTCAAAATCAGAAACACTACAAATAGAGAGACCTAGAGTAGAAGGAAACAAACCTCAAGCTTACAGATTTCACCAAAACCAGAACCTAAACTAGTTCATTCGATTAAACACGGCTAAAAAGAAGGGGAAGCGAGTCTGCTACCCCTCAGATTTTTCAGTCACAGAGCGATTGATCTCCAATTTCGATCGGCGATTTCGTGAGAGTTGATAGCTAGATCAGCGGCTGTTGTTGTTTCTTGAGGAGGAGACATGTGCATGCAAAGCTGAAAATTGAAAGAAAATGCACAAAATGCATGCACTGGCGGATCCACAAAGGCGCAAGGAGGTGCAGCTGCACCTCCCTTCGCCGGAAACTTCCTTCGGGGTGCCGGAATTTGCCCCTTTGCTAGTGCCCACCAATTGTTCGACTAAATGCCTCAATGTTGTATTGTTTGCTACTGTGTGAGACCCTGAATATTTACCTTATATTGTTGGGCTCGATCTCATGAGCATGTAGGAGAAAACGGTTCATCAATTGGAGCTCCACAACCAAAGTTATGAGTTTTCGAAGTTTTTCTAGAATATTTGAAGTTAAGTTGCAAAGAACAATTCAAGGAAGAAGAAGACTCCGCATCACCGCTTCTCATTTTGATTCTTTTTTAAGTGGTCCAATAGCAAGCTGCCACATGTCTATTTCTAATTGGCCTAACTTAAAAAATTCATTAAAAACTCATACGTATGCCAAAAAATTTACCAAAAATTAACCCGAACTTTTAATCACATGTACTTATCTCGTGACCTCCAACTCACATGTACTTTTGGTTAGATTAATTGATATTAATTTTGGTTAGATTAATTGATATTGACTTTTGTTAGATTAATTATGTTATTGACATGAATTTTGTTCATAATAATTGATATCCATATAGACTATAATCAATTAGTTATAGATGTAAAACTCTTATTTGTTTTAATTATGAGTGACATTAGTATTATTTACATTCTAAGGGCATTTGATTGTCTAAATTATTTTTTAAAATTTTAATTAGCCTTTTTTTTTAACACACTATGAGGATGTTAGGACTTAAACCCAGGGCTTTGCTTGAGTCCTTTGCGAATTTTTAGCCTTTTAAACACCTTCCTGACAAATTGCTTTGCTTGAGTCCTTTGCGAATTTTAGCCTTTTAAACACCTTCCTGACAAATTGCTTTGCTTGAATCCTTTGCGAATTTTTAGCCTTTTAAAATATTACACCTTCCCTGACAAATTCCTGGATCCGCCACTGCCCAGGCTGTCAAAATCTCCCAAAACTCCACTTTGTCAAAATCTCTGCAGAATAATTCCAACTTTGAAAATTTGCCAAAAATCCAATTTGAATGAAATCAGTTTTGAAATACTCATCGAAATGTTTATTTTTCACACATCGAAAACCCAGTTTAAAACATAAATACGAACTAGGTCATTTTGTCCAGAACAGAACACACATACTCAGATTTCTGCATAAATGCAGATTTCATCAACATCCATCTCATTCTTTTGATATTCACTTCTAATCAGCTTTAAATACCAAAACAATCCCAAATTCAAGAATAATCCAACACACCCAACTACCAAGGCCACAAACTTAAAAGTAGATTCTTCATATTACTAATTTCTTCATATTTAGTTTTATCTGTGTACATTCTTATTGTTTATTATGCAGAAAAAAGCAAAATCCCTACAACTGTTGCCATTGTTGTCGCAAATTATTGAGAGCCTTTCAGGGATTGCCTCCTATTATAATTTAACGTCAAACTTGCAAACCTGCGTGTCTTTTGCACCACTAATTCAACGACCTTTAACGATCGAGCAAAGAAAGATGTCTCACTACTTCTCCATCACTCAAACCTGCATTTTCTTCTAAATAATGTTTGTAATTTACCAAGTCTAATATTCCTCCTATATATTAAGCTTTCCTAATTATCCATGGTCATCCACCAAAAAGTAAAAAGGGCATCGCAAACCAAAGGAGGAAAGACTTGTGAGAATGAATATTGGCTTGTTGACTTGAGAGAGAGTGTATAACTTATAAGAAGCGTCAATCAAGCTAGAGATGCTGGTAACTAAGAAGTGTCAATCAAGCTAGAGATGCAAACTTTCTAAGCGTGGAATAAAGTATCGTGGATGACTTTAATTTACTTTCAAATAATCAAAGTCTCCTCAAAAATCAAACCAGCTACCAGTCCCTTCTTTATCAGCATCTTAGTTTCAACCGTGTTCAAAACTTAATCAAATCCAAGAATGGTTTACCTTAACTTGTAGAGCTCGTTCCTACGATCCTAATGGCGAAAACGGCGCAAGAATTGGAGTTGTAGAATGAAAGTTACGGCAGAAACTCTCTCTCTCTCTCTCTCTCTCTCTCTCTCTCATTCACTCGCTTGTCCAGCCAAAAAAACCATCCTTTCCCCCGTTTTTTTCTCTATGGAAACACCAACCCACACATGGGGCAAGAAGAGACCAACACGTGTCCTTTCAATCCTATTCCAGCGACACCTATGCTAAGCTGGCACAAGTGGTCAACACTTAACATGACACGTCTCCCTTACCTGGCCCAAGGATAGTCGCAGGATCATATTACCAGTCAAGGATCTGACGCCCAAAATTTAGCCACATCATTTCTTGATTTCCAATATTCCTAGACCTCCAAAAATTCACCGAGCTTTGAAAAATACTACGAACCCATAAACACATGTATTTTCCTTTAATTACATCCAAATAACCATTTGATCTCAAGAAAAAAAGAAAAAAAAATTGTATTGTACACTTCTAACAAACCCAAAATAATTCTCCAAAATTTTATAAATAGTTTTTAAGCACCATAAAATTTCCAGGGTGTCACACGTACACATACTGTAACATATTTAGGTTTTAGATTTTGTTTATTTATTTAGCACCTGGTATCTTCTTGCTTCAAATTAGCTTCTCGTGGCTTCATTATTATGCCTGTTTATCTCCATGCAGGTCTTACACTCAATTATTTCTTAATTTCCTGCCACCTTTTGCACAAAAGAATAATTGGATGAATTGTCTATCCTCGGTTCAGTTTGAGTGATGAAGTGGATTAAAATTTTTCAGATTCCCATTGCTTTCAATTCTGGATACATTGTTAATATCTGACAGTTTTTGCTTGGTCTGGCTAATGTCAGAAGAAAATTCAAAGAGAAGACTTGAGGTCAAATTAAGGGTCAGGAAGCCATCTAGACCTAGTATATTTTTAAGTCAAGAAACCATCTTATCTTTCCTTTAAGACAAAGTCGTTGTTACTTGCTGTGAGTTGAGCAAGAAAAATGGGTTCCTCAAGATCAATGCTTTTCTTCATTAATCTTGCTATTATTATCTTAAACCTTGTTGCTCCCACCATATCCCAAGATGATGGACTATGCACTGAGTACTGCTGGAAATGCTCTGGTATAGTATGGTTACCCCGCATATCTTCAATTTGATCCATGTCTTACAATTGTGTGGTGTGGTTTTGGCTTTTGATAAGATATCCCATCTGATTTTCAGCAAAAAAGAAGAGTAACACAAAACAAACTATCATCATCATCATTGTGGTTTTGGTTGTTTTTGTCACTATTTTCAGCAGCATACGCTTTTTCTTCAGAGTAAGGAAACGAAGGGTAAAACTTGAACAAGGTAAGTTCAACTCTGTTTATTTATCTTATCTGAGGTTTTGGAACTCTGTTTGCTAATTCATTTTCCCCTTTTCAGATGAGAATTCGGAAGACGTTAGTGAGGTGGGATCATTGCAATATGATTTTGATACTATAAGATCTGCAACAGATGACTTCTCTGATGCAAATAAGCTTGGACAGGGTGGATTTGGAGCCGTTTACAAGGTAACGAAACACTATCACAAGGAAAAAAATTCATCATGAATGAATTGTTTTGCGTAATTAACTTTTCTAATTTTCTTATAAACCTTCAAGGTAGGCTAGCGAATGGAAGATATATAGCTGCGAAAAGGCTCTCTAAGAATTCTTTACAAGGTGATCGTGAATTCAAAACTGAAGTCACATTAGTTCCTCAACTTCAGCACCGGAACTTAGTGAGGCTGCTAGGTTTTTGCTTGAAAGCAGGGGAAAGAATCCTCATTTATGAATATGTGCCTAACACCAGCCTTGATCACTTCATTTTTGGTATGTTTGCTCTACTTTTTGTCTTAATTCATAATCATTTCTGCCTCGATTTTATATTATAGGAAAGCATATTAACAAAATCATGTTTCATTTTGATGAAATTGTATTTAGATCCAATCAATCAAGCACATTTGGATTGGGAAACACATTACAAAATCATAGGAGGCATTGCTCGAGGGCTTCTTTACCTTCACGAAGATTCTCGACTTCGAATTATTCACCGCAATCTTAAACCTGGCAGCATTCTGTTGGATGAAGATATAAATCCTAAAATTGCGGATTTTGGCATGGCAATATTGTTTATGATGGATCAAACTCAAGGAGATACTACGACAATTGTGGGAACCTAGTAAGTATCTGCAAATTTCAAAGCTTTACATTGTTGTGCTTGTTCACACCAGAACTAAAATTTTAATTTGATGAATATAATAATGCAGTGGATATATGGCTCCAGAGTATGTACTTCATGGACGTTTTTCAGTCAAGTCGGACGCCTTTAGTTTTGGCGTGTGTGTTCTTGAAATCTTAAGTGGTAAAAGGATTAACAGTTTTCAAAACGGAGAGAATGGGGAGAATCTTTTAAGCTATGTGAGTATGAATTATAAGGTTTTACATTACCAAACTCTTTTGCTACCAAAAAAACAAAACAAGAGAAAGCAGCATCATTTCTTCTTTAATTAATGTGTTTATAAACTTGATAGGCCTGGAGGAATTGGAGGGATGATACAGTGGAAAATATCATGGACCCAAAGCTGACGACAGGTTTAGGAATTAAAATGATGAGATGCATCCACATTGGTTTGCTATGCGTCCAAGAAAATGTGGCAAGCAGACCATCAATGGCTTCAGTTGTCTCTATGCTTAACACCCATTCTGTCACACTCTCAGTACCTTCACGACCGGCATATTATTTGGAACATAACAGTGGATCAGAATAAGTGTTGATGTGTAACCCTTGAGCTGATATCTTGAAGCCAAAAGTTACATAGGATCAAAGGCTAGGATTTAATCTTGGTGTAAATCTGTTAGAGAAGCATCTCACTTCTCTCTCTCTCCTAACGGTTATATTTGAATAGTGGAGTGTGAAATGAATATCAGAACCTTCATTATTTTCGCAGCACCGTAGTTACATTTTCTCTGCAACTTTCCTTCTTTCCAAACACTCAAAATCTTCATAAAACTAAATACCAGAAGCTATGAATTCTAACAATAACAGGGTCCGATGAATCGAAAAACTCTATGCATGTGTCAGGAAATAAGAATTCAGATTTTACTGAACCTTAGCTCGCTAGTGGGATGGGGCTGAGTATGTATTAGGAACAATTTATTTTCTTTCTTTGATATGCGTGTTTGATTGATATATTTGAACAACTGCAGCTCGAGTTAAATATTTTCTGTGCATAAGGTAAAACCAAATTGTCGTTTATTTGAGAGGCCAAATTAAACTTGACGGGTGAGAAGCTTGGTTCTAGCCTTGAACTGAGGTCTAGCTGCTTATACCTGGTTCGTGTAATTCTGGCTCAGTTTGCAATCTATCCTTTCTGGCAAATTATTGAGAGCCTTTCAGGGATTGCCTCCTATTATAATTTAACGTCAAACTTGCAAACCTGCATGTCTTCTGCACCACTAATTCAACGACCTTTAACGATCGAGCAAAGAAAGATGTCTCACTACTTCTCCATCACTCAAACCTGCATTTTCTCCTAAATAATGTTTGTAATTTACCAAGTCTAATATTCCTCCTATATATTAAGCTTTCCTAATTATCCATGGTCATCCACCAAAAAGTAAAAAG
This sequence comes from Prunus avium, assembly GCF_002207925.1. The sequence continues at coordinate 173,092 of NW_018921784.1, forward strand.
GGCATCGCAAACCAAAGGAGGAAAGACTTGTGAGAATGAATATTGGCTTGTTGACTTGAGAGAGAGTGTATAACTTATAAGAAGCGTCAATCAAGCTAGAGATGCTGGTAACTAAGAAGTGTCAATCAAGCTAGAGATGCAAACTTTCTAAGCGTGGAATAAAGTATCGTGGATGACTTTAATTTACTTTCAAATAATCAAAGTCTCCTCAAAAATCAAACCAGCTACCAGTCCCTTCTTTATCAGCATCTTAGTTTCAACCGTGTTCAAAACTTAATCAAATCCAAGAATGGTTTACCTTAACTTGTAGAGCTCGTTCCTACGATCCTAATGGCGAAAACGGCGCAAGAATTGGAGTTGTAGAATGAAAGTTACGGCAGAAACTCTCTCTCTCTCTCTCTCTCTCTCTCTCTCGCTTGTCCAGCCAAAAAAACCATCCTTCCCCCCTTTTTTTTCTCTATGGAAACACCAACCCACACATGGGGAAAGAAGAGACCAACACGTGTCCTTTCAATCCTATTCCAGCGACACCTATGCTAAGCTGGCACAAGTGGTCAACACGCAGCATGACACGTCTCCCTTACCTGGCCCAAGGATAGTCGCAGGTTCAGATTACCAGTTAAGGATCTGACGCCCAAAAGTTAGCCACATCATTTCTTGATTTCCAATATTCCTAGACCTCCAAAAATTCACCGAGCTCTGAAAAATACTACGAACCCATAAACACATGTATTTTCCTTTAATCACATCCAAATAACCATTTGATCTCAAGAAAAAAAGAAAAAAAAATTGTCTTGTACATTTCTAACAAACCCAAAATAATTCTCCAAAATTTTATAAATAGTTTTTAAGAACCATAAAATTTCAAGGTTCACACGTACACATACTGTAACATATTTAGGTTTTAGATTTTGTTTATTTATTTAGCACGTGGTATCTTCTTGCTTCAAATTCAAATGATTAGTTTCTCTCCCTAAAGCTCAAATGATTAGCTTCAAATTCAAATTCAAATTCAAATTATTTAGCACGTGGTTTTAGATTTTGTTTATTTATTTAGATTTTGTTTATATTCATTAAGGTACATCTAAACCTACTTCTAAAACTCGAGAAAAATACCTGAAGCTTTCTGTCCCTTTCCACTCTCCATTCTCCATATTTTCTCCACACGGCTCCAACGGCCTGGTTCACACCATACATACATTTGCGTACCCTTTTGTTAGCTATTGTTTCCCTACAAACACTCGAACTAAATTAGGCATTGGAGAGCATTTGGCCAACACCCTCAGGGTGTGGTCTATTTACTCCGGTCTTTTTTACAAGAATCGAGGAAGAGAGAGAATGAAGATCAAAAGTTAAAGAATCACAAAGCGAATATTCTCCCGCGAGAATTTTTGCACAAACACATACTTTGAGAGATGCAATCCCATACTATAGAATTAATTAATTCTAAAAACCATTTTGTTTTTTAAAATGTGGCAGCATATGAATTAAGAACATATTAGATTATTATGGGCAGTGGCGGACCTATTAAGGCGCAAGGAGGTGCAGCTGCACCTCCTCTTGCAGGAAAAACCATTGTAGGTGCTTCAAATTGCCCCTTTGCTCAACTGGTGTACAGATTACCTTATTTCCATTTAACATTTAAGTAAATGTCTTTGTCCTTTTACTTTCATTTATTTTTATATTACTCCATTTACTTAAGTTTACAATGTAAATAAGGAAGTACCCCCCATTTGGATTCAAATAAAAATACTAGAAAATTAAATTCCCACCAAATCAAAATATGAAAAATCGGTTTTAGTGCTGTGGGGGTCTTTTTGTTCCAGCAGCCTGACGAATGGGCTTGGGCTACTGTAAGAGGAAGGGGGACAAAAGAACCTCCTGAAGCCTGAGTTCGAGCACCAGACTCCCAAAAGAATTTTTAAAAGACTTGTTGAAGCCTTAGAAAAATACGTTTGGGTTCTTTTCACTAATGACCAGAAGAATGTATTAAATTCATTGATGACTTAGCGTGAGGAGCTTGTGGCATGGGAGCTAAGTTCTCATGAGTTTAGCAATTTAAGAGAGAGAGAGCAAGGCATGAGCTTCCTACAGAGGACAAAAATTAAGACTAGGGCAGAGGAAAATTAGAAGGATTTTATCTCAGGGGAAGAGGAAAACAACGGAGGAAGAAGATTGGGTAGCTTGAGTAAGTTTCAGATCGCTTGACAAAGCTTGGTCGAGCTCTAAAAACTGGGTTGGCTTTCTGGGTAGCTAAGGTCCTCTTTTATAGCCACGAAGAACCCTAATTTTGGCTTAGTTTTTCCCCCTCTTTCATTGTTTCATCCCACTATAACTTCTTTGGTGAATTTCTCCCTTTCAAAGCGCATGGGTAAGGAACCCTTTATGGTTCCAAGGGTTTGACGCAGTTGGACCTCCCCCATGAGGGTGAGGCGCCACCTGCTTTTCTTATCAGTTTTCAAGATGGAACTCACAGAGGAAAAGAGAGATGGAGGGAGTTGTTTGTCCACTGGGTATTTCTTCTACATACATGGGTTTCCTTTGGTTCTTGCGATGGTTCCTTGTTGCTCACATGGGAGTTTTGATATGGGTAGAGCTCGATGTTGAATTTCTTATGAAACGCTGGGCTGGGCTTCGTGTAAAGCATTGGGGTTGTTGATGCTCTTCTTTCCAGCGGCCCGCATGCTTTTGTCCAGCTGCTGGAAGTGGCTTATTTGTTTTTGGGCATTCTAACTACCGTGGATTTTCCTAAGTACTACAGCAGCCTATGGGATATTCTCCTAAGGCATTGGACCCCATTCTTCTCTCTCATGCTAACCCATGTATTTGGGCCCGGGGAATAGGCCTGAGTTCTAGTGCCCCCAAGTGGCCTAAAACTTCCATTCCTCGGTCCCTCAATAGGCCCCGTGAGCGCTCATACCCGTCCATACCACAACCCTCTCAGCAAGCCCCGGATAATTACGTGGCTTGGGCCCACTTGAGCTTGTAGCATGGCATGATGGCATCGCGTGTTGATGTGTCGCGCTTGTGCCCGAGTTTTATTGCACCATATTAAACCAATATCGAATTAAATGGCACCGGATAGGTTTATGGGTGCGAATTTATGAAGCCGTTGCGTTTTTGGCATGCTTGCTTGGCTTGATACGTGGCCCATGGCTCGTGTAGGCGTATCCTATAATTTCCATTATGCCCCAATCGGGTTCCTTTTGCGATTAATCATTTGCGCCGGGCCAAGAATAAGCTTGGGCCTAGCCCCCTGGATTTTTGGGCCTCAACAGATATCACGCATGCCCAACTTGTCACGTGGGTCATAAAAAACTTTACTTGATACGGCCTTCGTTAGAATGTCGGCAAGTTGGTTTTCTGAGTTTACAAACGGAAACTTAATTATACCCCTTTCTAGTTTCTCTTTGATGAAGTGTCGGTCGACTTCCACATGTTTGGTACGGTCATGTTGTACTGGGTTATGTGCTATCTCGATAGCAGCTTTGTTGTCACAATACAAGTTTGTAGCCTTTAAAGATTTAGCACAGAAAGCTCTCTGTACAGACACTCAAGTTTAAATAGAAATGGGTAGAAATGTCAATTGACATTCAAGTTAAATAAGACCAAAAGGACTTGTGAGGCCATTGACCTTAAGCGAATAAATTTTTTTTAAACAGATGACTAAACCCAAAACAGAACTTGCACATTTACTATATCTTAATTAGTTTCCATTTAATTGAGTGTTACCAAATTCTTCTTTTGTTTTGTTTTTTTAGTTTTGGTAATGGAGACCAATAGTTTCGATAATTATGTTGATTGTAATAACACTAGAGTCATCAAATTTATTTGTCAAATTCATTTGCTAACTATTCTTTCAGTTTATATATATAGTTATTCTCTCATCCGGATGTTCGCACGTAATTTGTGCGGATGTCATTGTAAAGAAGAAGGAGAGCACGGTGGGGTACTAGAAAATACATAGAGTCTGCACGATAATACATAGAGTCCTACTAATGCCAAATTGATGATAGATAGAATTAGGTCCAAGCCTTCCGGCTGGAAGGCTCAAACCTTATCTAGGGCGGGGCAGCTCACTCTAATTAAGGCTAGTGTCACGGGTGTCCCCAACCACATGCTATCGTGTTTCAAATGTCCTAAACAAGTCTGCAAGGAAATGAATTCATGTTGTAGACGTTTCTTCTGGGGCAATAATACTAAAGTCCCCCATGTTGCTTAGAACGACATCTGTTTGCCTCAAAATTTGGGAGGGCTTGGGGTCCGATCTGCAGACCACTTTAACCAGGTTGCTTTAGCAAAATTAGGCTGGATCTGTTTAACTAATTCTTCCAATTGGTCGGCTCAGATCATGGCTAAGAAGTACCTAAAGAAGGATGGTTTTCTTGAGGTTGCTAAAAAGACTTCACATTCGTCAGCTTGGAAAGCCATCCTTGATGCGCGTTCTGTGCTTCACAAAGGTATAAGATGGATTGTTGGTAATGGTCACTCCATCCCTTTTTGGACTACTAATTGGGTCTTTCCTTTTCCTTTACTAGATTTAATTCCTGTCTTTTTGAGAAATAATCTGAATTTGAATGCTTAAGTGTCAGATTTTATTCAAAACTAGGTTTGGCAACAGGACAAGCTCTCTCAAGTGATTGATGATGATATTATAGAAAAAATTTTAACAATTCCTTTGCCTTTATACCCTCTGCAGGATAAGTTAATCTGGGGGCCTAACCCCAATGGAAAGTTCTCTATAAAATCTGCTTACAATTTACAATTGCAGGATGAGCTGAGTCACCGAAAGGCCCCTCTTTTGAAGAAAATGTGGAGTTTAACTCTCCTCCCCAAAGTCAAGATTTTTTCATGGCTTCTTATCAGGAAAAGACTACAAGTTCGAAGCCATCTATACAAATATTTACCCAATATCAATCCAGAATGCCCTCTTTGTAAGAATCATATGGAGACTATTAATCACTTATTTTTTGAATGTCAGTTTGCAATGAACATTTGGAGATGCACGCATTTTTTCCCCAAAGATGCTCAACAGAATTTTGATGGTATTGATTGGTTGGCTATGCTACCTCATACTAAGGCTCCAGATGGCCCTAATGTTCTATCCAAAGCTCTTCTTCTTTGCTGGCATATCTGGGAAGCTAGGAACAATTGTGTTTTTAAAGATATTGCGCAGCACTGTTAAGCTCATAATTTCATACATATACATGCCCTATTTACTTACTTCTTTTGCTTAGTTTCCTAGATTTCTAAGTGATTTGCCTCCCTTTGTGTGTTTTGTAGGCCAATAGAGCAAGAGAGCATAATTCATGCAATTCAAGCATGTTAAGGCCTAATTTGAATGAAGGGAAGAAGAGCTTAATGACAAACTCATTTTGGCTACAGCCCCCTGCCAGTCCAGTTCCGTAGGTCACATTGCAAGCTTTGTTTCAGCAACCTACACAGCTCGGATGAGGCCGCATTCTTCATGAACGTTGTTCCAATGGGTGTGTACTATACCATATCCAAACTTCAGCCCCATTGGATAAATATGGAGTCTGTTACCTAGCAAACACAGATCCATGCTCATGATGGATTTTATCAGCGCGCAAAATGAGTTAGCAATTTGTTTTGGCCTTAACTTCTTCCTCCGACCTTGGATTGGCC
>NW_018921784.1:179559-215679 GCF_002207925.1 Prunus avium
CTATACTACCGAACGGCTCGTGCACTTGCGAGTATCACAAGTTGAGGATGCAGCTGAATCCATTTTGGTGCAGTTGTATCTACACAACAAGCACCCCGCTAGAGCCCTTCTTGTGGCTGGGCGCATTGGGTTGGATTACTGGAAAATTAATTCGTGTCCTCCTCAGAAGCCCAATGGGTTAATTAACATCAAGTGGAAGCCTCCACCTTTGGACTGGATTAAAGTGAATTTTGATGGTTCGGTGCGTGGAAATTTGGCTGCAATTGGTTTTGTGATTCGTGACTGGAATGGTAATGTCCGGTTAGCTGGTGCTAAAAACTCAGGTCAAATGTCAATTACAGTTGCGGAGTGTTTGGCTCTTCAGGATGGCCTGGCTCGTGCTATTCATAATGGATGGAGGAAGATCCTGGTGGAAGGTGATTGAAAGCTAATCATTAACTGTATCAACAATGTGGCTTCGGTTCCCTGGAGCATTAGTCTCCTTGTGCAAGACATTCGATTGCTGAGTTCTTATTGTGAGGAGATTTCTTTTCAGCACATCTTTCAGGAGGCTAATTTTACTGCATATGCTGTTGCTAGTTTAGGCCATAATCTTGCCCCTTCCCGGTTGTGGGATCGTGGGCTTCCTCTAAGTTGTTTGGTTCCGTTTTATTTTGACTTGGTGGGGCCTGCGTGCCCGCGTGGCTTTCGGTTGTAGTTTATTTTGTTTTCCTTATCCAAAAAAAAAAAAAAAAAATCGTGTATGAAGGACATTTTTATCATTTTCTGAAGAAAAAAAAAATTAGGGGCTTTAAAAATCAAGGCTTTATGTGATGGCACCCCAGGGCCGACCTTAAGTGAGAGGATGAAAATAGAAATGATTTAACTTTTGCTGTGAGTCTGTGAGGTTGGAGAACAAAAACTCAAGTTTTGTTTGCAAGGGAGAGGATGGTACCTAATGTCCAGGGGCGGACATATATAGGGACAAGAGGGGTCAGGTGACCCCATGGCAGCTGGAAAGGTAGTTGTGGAAGTCTTAGACGACTCTATGGCTGGCTGGTGTGCGACTCCAAAGGTCCACACCAGATGTTTGACAACAGGTTTGAAAGACCTTGCGATGCTGCTGCTGCGTGCAGCATACGCGAGGTCTTTTTTTAAAAAATCTCCTGGCCAAAACGACGTCATTTTGGTCCAGGCGCATTCAAGTTTTTTTAATGACCTGGCTTCAAAACGACGTCATTTTAAGCTAGCTTTAAAAAAAAAAAAAAAAAAAAAAAAAAAAAAAAAAAACAGAACCCACTCCTTTTTATCACATTCACGCCAGGTCTTAAATATGCTGATCTTTATATAAATTTCTTCATATATTACAATTGTACTAGTGCAAACACCCCTTTCACTTGCCAAGCCAGACTCACCCCCCAAATGAATATTTCTTCCTCCTCTCGTCAACAATTGCTTAAGGGGTTATTGATAGTGTTTTCATTAATGGATTAATGTTTGTGTTTTGATTAATTGATTAAGGCTTTGTGTTTTGATTACATGGACACTATTAGGTTTTTTTTTTATACATGTTTTGTGTTTTGATTAGTTGATTAGGAATGAAAATGCTATTGTTTAATTTTTCAATGTTATTTTTGTTTTTTAAAAAAATTTGAAACCTTTACACTATGTCTATGACCCATATTCTAAGTGCCAGTTTGGCATTGCTTATTTGGGGTAATAAGTGATTTTTTAAAAATTTTGGGAAGCCCAGCCCGTTTGGTAAACTATGAGAAAATCACTTATTGTTAAAAATTGCTGTGAGAGAAAGCTATAAGGGAAATCAGCTAATGAGGTGCTTTCATTTTCTGATTATGCGGGAATCAATTTCGAAGAGGCGCTATGTTTAATGATTATGCAGGAATCATTTTCTGATTACGCGGGAATTAGTACCAACAACACTATTAACAAAAAGTTTACCAAACGCCAAATTGCTTTCTCTTACAGCTAATTTCTCTCACAGCAAATTTGACAGCGATTATTTTCACAGCACAGCAATGCCAAACTGGCAGAATCCTGGATCCGCTGCTGCTAATGTCAAAGTGCTTTCTCTGTTTTGAACATTTTAATAGGATTAACGAGAGATGAGTTTTAATAGGATTAACGAGGGTTGAGTTCAGTTCATTGGAGGGACATATGATTTTTAAGTAGATGATATTAGAAGTCTCTTTTTTTTTTTTTTTTTCCAAATATTTTCCTTAACCAATCCTTAATATGAAATCTTTTTGGGCCATTTGGGAATGTTTATATAAGAAGCACTTACGCTAATTTTTAGTGCTTTGAAATTTTTGTTAAAGATATCAAGTGGTTCCTCGAAATCTGACAAGTACTTTTCAAAAAACGCTATTTTTTCAGAAAGCATTTTTATGACGCATATAAATTTTTCTGCCAAACAGAATCATAAATGTTTTTAGCTCTTCTAAAAGCACTTTCAAATGGTTTTAGCTCTTCCGTATCTTTGTACTAGAACTCAATTCAATTCAAGCTCCTCACACAATTAAGAGCATCTCCAGCACAGCAATAGAACCGGGCAAAAGGCCCCCTTCGCAAGCCCAAGGCAGCTCCAACGCTGCAGCCTGCAGCCCGGTTTGGCGTGGGTCCCACCAGCCCGGGCAAGCCCAAGGGCAGGTTTCGCCTGGGCTTCAGCTCGAGGGTTGTGATGTCAGCGAGCAAAAAAATATTTTAAATATCCAAAAAAATTCAAAAAAAATCCAAAAAAATTTCAATTTTTTTTTTTAAAATACCAAAAAATTATAGATGCTTTCCCTATAAATACATAACAATTTTATTCACTTTCTAAATTGTTTATATTTTGTTGCATAATCTTTTTTTCCTTTCTTGCCTTTGCCCTAGCCTTTTGGGATGGATTCTTGCCCTAGACTTAGCCCTCATGGGTGGAACCACAAATGGCAAGGCTGACACTATTCACATGAATAGTGGCAGCCCTTGCTTGCCCTTGCCCTTGCCCTAGACTTAGCCCTTATGGGTGGACATGCTCTAAAGCAAGGTCTTAAATATCGGAGGTATCAGAAATATCGGAAGTCAAAAAACACGGAAATATCGCAGGAAATATCGGGATATTATCTGTATCGGAAAAAATTGAATAAAAACCACGGAAATTGTAAGAAAAACTTGGAAATTTTTATTGAAACTTTGCAGGATGTTTACATTTATATATAATGAATTACTACAATATTTTACACTTTATACATTGCATGGTAAGATACATGAGTGACTTAGTGCCACATAGAGTTCCTATGAGGTTCAAAATTTTCACTATCTTCATAATCTCTATGTGTAGAGTAAGTATATTTTGAAGAGTAGTCATCAAATGATAAATCCCCAAAATAGTTTTGCATGTAATTGTTAACATGCCACTCATATGGATCCGAGATTGGTTGACATTGTCCATAAGCAAAATCATTTGAAGATTGAGTCTCGGATTCTTTCCATGAGTCGCTTGATTCCATCCCAACATGAATGGGATATGAAGGGTAGGGAAATGGTTGGTTATGAGTATAACCATAGTTACTACTTCCTACTCCAACAGAGTCCGAAGTTATAGATAATGAGTCATCTTCTTGACTTGACAATGTCCCCTTGTCTCTTTCTCTACGAGTATAGTTCTTCCCTATGGCACCAATTCCTGGTCCTGCCCGCCGACTGCCATGGTAGGGTAAGTAAAAGCAGGTGAGTGGTTGAATGGTAGGGTAAGTAATGTAAGTTGAAAAAACGTTGGTGAGTTTTATATTTTATCCATTTTGTAAACCAAGCCAGGAATCCAAAGCTAAGTTTTATATTTTATCCATTTTGTAAAAGCATGTGAGCATTCTGTCGGCTAGACATGCTTTGTTTATTAGCTCAATGAGCTACTTTTGTATTACTCTAGGAGACATGCTTTCCGTAGAGTACCCAAATCAGTTCAATGAGCTACTTCAGTTCTCTACATTTTTTGAGTTTCATATCGGGATATTATCGATAATATCTCGATATATTGCCCAAATCATTTATAAAAATATTGAAAATATCTTCCCGATATTATCGGGATAATATCGATATATTGACGATAACACTATAGTTAGTTGTTAAAATATCGGACTCCCAAAAATCAAATATTATCGGGATAATATCGGGGATATTATCGATATTTAATACCTTGCTCTAAAGGAAAAAAAGGAAGAAAGCAAAAAGTCATTTTCGTATTTGAGACGAAACAGCGGTGTTCATTTATAATATCGGGATAATATCGATATATTGACGATAACACTATGGTTAGTTGTTAAAATATCGGACTCCCAAAAATCAAATATTATCGGGATAATATCGGGGATATTATCGATATTTAATACCTTGCTCTAAAGGAAAAAAAGGAAGAAAGCAAAAAGTCATTTTCGTATTTGAGACGAAACGGCGGTGTTCATTTCCACCAAGCAGCGTACAATTACTATAGGTGACTACTCGACTCCCCAGTCCTAGTGAAACTTACTCATTAAGGCACTGTACGGACACAAGTCTTTATTTGGTTCACAAGGGGTCTTTCTTTCTCCAAGACTTTCAAATTCCAATCCCAGAGGACAGAGAAGCTGAAACTCAAGATGGGTTTTGTGGGTCTTCTTGGAATTTCTCTTCTTCCGTGCTTTGATGTTCTTGCATGGTATGCTTTCTCTCTGACTCTGCGAATTAATGAAAAACCTTGGTACATTTGAATTGCGCAAATTTTCTCAGAATATGATAAGATTTCATTTTGTTTGTGATTTACTTTGTAGGCCTCTCCTTGCTTTGGTCTATCCTCTGTAAGCCTCTCTTCCAGACATACATATCTAGCTATTCTGATGATGAGATACTCTGTAAAACGTTTTATTTTTTATATGTGTTTATAGTTATTTTGATCATGATGATATGATGAGGATAATAATAATGTGACCTTTGATTTAAAGATTTTGAAATGGGGTTTTTCCATAGGCTTAAGGCTGTATTGTTCATGTTGATACAATGATGATGATGTATTCTTTGATGATTATTTTTCTTTTTGACAGATATTGTTCCATTAAGGCGATTGAAACGAATTCCATTTCGGATAATCAGAAGTTGAATACTTATTGGGTTGTCTTCTCATTGATTTTGCTCTTTCAAAATGCTTTCTTGAAGTTCCTAGAATGGTAATTCTCCTGTTTTATTTAATTCCATAAATTGCTCTTTTTTGTTTGCCTAGTACATAAAAGAAATCAAAATTTGAACCATTGATATTGTAGGAAAGAGAATCAGTTGAACTTCAGCCAAATTTTCTTATTTTTAGTTGTAATAGTTTCACAGACGATGTGAAGGAACCATGCTCTGTTTAGATGTGGATGAAGACATGCCTAAAAGTATAGCATTATTTCAAATTTTCTTTTCATTGCTTTTTTCTAATTCATTTCAAAATATCAGATACATGTAATTCGTCATTCTGCTTCAGATTGTATTTGTTTCACCAAATCTCACATATCACTCATGTTTTTCAGAAAAATTTGTCTGTAAGGAAACTTCGTTTCGTATCCTTTTCTTTTTAAACTTTTCTTCCACTTGTGTGTTCAGAATTATAGAAATTAAAAATCTACCTAGTTAAACATCAGTTGAAGTCCTTTTGGATAAAATGCTGAAATTCGTTACAGCTTTTCAATATGCTATTATAATGAGGCTATTTCGTTACAATATTGGTTTCATCTATTTATGTTTCCTATTTGCCAATTCTGGACGTGTCAGGCTCCCGCTGTGGCCATACATTAGGATAATGATCGTCTTCTGGTTGGTGATGCCTCATTTTGATGGTGCCTTTTATGTCTATAAACACCTTGTCTGTCCATGCCTCACCATGGACTCCCAAAATTTTACCAACTGGTTCAACGAGCGAATGAAGGAGTTGCTGTTTTGCGCTGAGGGGGAGAGATATGTAAAGGAGAATGTACATGAAGCTTTGGAAACTATTGCTTGCAAGGTAAGTAGGTAAAATTTGGTGAGAAAGATTTTAAATATCGGATACTATGATGATGTTAGTTGAACTAATGCTTCAGCCGTAAAGAGGCAAACAATTGAGCAACAATTTTCTTTTTGAAGCTCATTTTCATTGCATTTGTAGGTTAGTCAGGCAGAGCCTAATCTCACTGGGACTGAAAACAGCAAATATACTTCTAGGGAGACTAAAGAAAAAGCCATGGAGGTCGCAGCTGATAAAGAAGTTCTGAACACTCCACCTTCAAAGAAATCCCAGAATGAATGGACTTGTGTCATCAGTCAGGTAACCACCCAAAGTGGTACAACTGTTAATTCCCAGCTAGACTGTCAAAAACATAAGGCTGCATATGACGCACTAAAAATAAAGAACGAGGTAGAGCCCACACTTACTCAGATTGAAAACAGTACATTTGCGGCCATGGAGGTCGCAACGGGTAGAGAAGTTCTTGAGTCTTCAGTAGAAGTCCAGAAAGAGTTAACTCATGCTCTGTGTGAGGTAATGACTCCAAGTGAAGCAACTTTGGATCCGGAATTGGAAGAGAGGAAACCTAAGGTTATTATTAATGAAATGGTGCAAGGCCATGAAAATAATATTCCGGCTTCAGTTGCGAAAACTTCTGATGAATCTAAAGAGAAGCAAGCAGAGGGTGTATCCGGTGATGGACTGAAAAGAAACATTATTTTAAATTTTAAGGAAAACGTGCAATGCCAGCAACAGAACCCAAATGAAGTTTTAAGGATGAAGGGTTCTCGTCTGTGGTGTAATATTTGTCTTGTGGGCTGCGGTGGTAAGATTGACTTGATGTCTCATCTCAATGGAAGGAAGCATAAGGAAAATGTGCAAGAACTACAACAACAAAATGCAAATGAGGCTCCAAGGAAGAATGATCCACCTCTACGGTGCAATATTTGTCGTGTAGGCTGCTCCGAGATTAACATGGCTTCCCATCTCAATGGAAGGAAGCACAAGGAAAATGTGCAAGAACCGCAGAATCCAAGGAAGAATGAGCCGCCACCTCTGTGGTGCAAAATTTGTAGCGTGGGCTGCTCGGGTAAGATTGACTTGGCATCTCATCTCAATGGAAAGAAGCACAAGGACAAAGTGCAAGAACGACAGCAGAATGCAGATATAGTGCAATGGAAGAACGATCCCCCTCTATGGTGCAAAGTTTGTGATGTAAGCTGCTATACTTGGTTTGACATGGTATCTCATCTTAGTCGAAGGCAGCACTGGGAGAGTTTATCAACTAGAATGCAGGTTGTGGTGAGGTAGAGTTGGTAGTTCACATAACTCACCAAGATCCTATTTTGAAAGATGTGTGCTTGTGTTTCTTTCTGCTCTGTCTTTCTCTTTGTAGTAAACTTGAAGGACATTGCCTGGACCTAGAGAAGCGTTTTTCTGAAACAAAAAAAAAAAGGTGGGTTTCTCTTCTGTGTTTTCCAGGGGTAGGAATTTGTATCAACGGGTCGTGTTCTTGTCATGTTAAGCTATGATGAGTTTTAGAGGATACGAGTTTGCAAGAACACGATCCGTTTAACCAAATCATGTTAGCGGTTTATAAAATGAGTATTATTGCACAATTTGTGTAATGCACTAATAATTGTGTCATGCTAATCGCATGAGATGACTGAACCTGTTAACCTGTTTAGTAAACAAGTTAAGCCTTATGAAGAAAATAAATAAACAAGTTATTAAAGATTACACAATCTACTCAAATGCAAAGGGTTTGAAGCTCAAGTGGTTAAGAGAAGTTACTTATGCACCTGAAATTCTGTGTTTGAATTCCCTATCCCCAATATTGCTTGTCTCAAAAAACTCGGTTATACCAAATCAAATCACTTAACCTCTTTTTTTAATATAAATAATAGTCTAAACTACAAGGGTAAGAGAGGTTTCTCACACACATACACTACAATGGTGTCATGGGATTTGTACCTAAGACCACTGATTTACAAGTCAATACTGGGCTTAGACAGTTCACTTAACCTAAATGCAGAGGAGGGTTATTTTGTGAGTATTGTGCTTTGTGCTCATATCATTTCACTAGCATGGCAATTTCGTAATTAAATGAAACCAGGAGGGTTATTTGTCACTAGCAAGCACCGTACAAATTACAATTGCTGAAGGCGACTGCTCGACCCTCCCGTCCCTAGAGTGAAACTTGGGTTTTAAGGTTTAAGGTTTTTAAGTTCCCCACTGTACGGACACAAGTGTCTCTTCGTCAAGTCTTTCAAATTCCAATCCCAACGGAGGACAGAGAGACCAAACAGAAACGCTGAAGCCCAAGATGGGCTTTGTGCTTCTTGAATTTGCGCTTCAATGCTTTACTCTACTTGCATGGTGTGCTTTTTTTTTTTTTTTCTTTTTCTTTCGTTCTTTAAAAAAAAAAAAAATCTTTATTTATATGAGAATGAGTTGAGCCAATTTTCTCACAATTAATATTAACATAATAAGGTTTTCATGTTGTTTGTGATTTTTTTTTTTGCAGGCCTCTCCTTGCTTGGGTGTATCCTCTGTAAGTTTCTCTCTCCTACATACATATGTAACTTTCTGATGAGATATTCTGTAAAGCTCTAGGTTTTCTTTTTCAAAAAAAGAAAAAAAAATTATGTATATATACACTCTTTTAATCAGTGTGTAGAGTTCACTTTAGTATCTTTTACTTTGATGTTCTGCATAATTTTTTTTCAAATAAAAATGCAAGGAAAATGGGCGTGGTTTCGAAATTACAATTTATTAAGATGATGGTTGTTGATGCCTGAAATTGGTTCAACAGTCAGGTCGACCTGTCGACGAGATTGAGGTCGGGCATGACCTGCCCGACCTGGACGTCCTCCAAAACCCTCAAGAGAGTTATGGTGCTTAGGGATTGCAACTTCTAAGTAGAGATTGAGCTTGGACTCACATTTCGGCCGACCTATCTTAGGTCTAGCCTGAGATAAAATGGCCTCTTAGGCCCAAATTCATACTTGGCCTTTATGGTCTTCCAATACAAGTCGAAACACATCTCAACTATGAAACAATAGTGATGATGTTAATAATAATGGGATCTTTAATTATTGATTTTGAAATTGATTTTTTTTATTTTTTCCATAGACTTAAAAACTGTTATTTTCATGTTGATACAATGAGGATGATTATTTTCTCTTTTGACAGATGTTGTTCCATTAGGGCGATTGAGAACAATTCCATTTCAGATACTCAGATGTTAAATACTTATTGGCTTGTCCTCTCATTGATTTTGCTCTTTGAACATGCTTTCTTGAAACTCCTTGAATGGTAATGCTGTTGTTTTATTTAATTGCATATTGCTCTTTTTGGTCGCCAAGTAAATGGAAGAAATTAAAATTCTGAACCGCGAATATTGTAAGAAACAGAAACTCAACTGAACTTGCAGCCAAATTTTTTGAAATCCTTTCTGTAATGTGGATCTAAAGTTGTTTATTTTCCCCCCAGAATTTTCTCAATTGAGTTGGTCATCCATGTCTCTTTTTATTTCTTAGTACGTACATTTAAACTAATGAAATACGTACTATTGAGAAGAAACAGAGAGTTTCACAAACAATTTTAAAGTTTTTCTTTTTCTTTTTCAAAATGATTGTGCCATATTCTGTGCGTTCAGCTTCAGACTATTTGTTTCACCAAATATTACATCACATTCATTGTGCTTAGTTCCATGGAACATCTACAAAGAAACTTCTACTTTTTTTCTTTTTAATACTATGCTTCCACTTTTTTTTCAGAATAATGTAACTAAATACCCCATCGAGTTAAAATATCAGTTAGGTTCTTTTTGATAGCTGAAATTTGTTACAACTTTTCAATGTGCTATGATCATGAGGAGGCTATTAGGTTACAGTATCTGTTTCGTCTATTTATGTTTTGCATTTGCCAATTCTTGATCTGTCAGGCTCCTGCTGTGGCAGTACATTAGGATAATGATTGTCTACTGGTTGGTGATACCTCATTTTGATGGTGCTGTTTATGTCTATAAACACCTCATCTGTCCATGCCTCACCATGGACCCCCAAATTGTTATCAAATGGTTCAACAAGCGGAGGAATGAGTCGTCGTGTATCAGAGAAAGCTTTCTTGCTGAGCTCGAGAGATATGTACAGGAGAATGGACCTGAAGCTCTGGAAAGAATTGTTGCTTGCAAGGTAAGTAAGTCAAATTTTGTTGTGAAGAAAATGTTTTATGTTAGATGCAATATCGCTGTGAAGTAAATGTAAGTTCTAGAATATGCCTGCGTGAAGTGGTGCATTCATGAATTCTTACTTCAATGCTTTGAACTGTGGGAAAGCACAAATTCAGTTTTGGTTGTTAAATGAATCATTGTAATACTTTCTGATATGATACCTTGCTCCACCTTTCGCTTAGTTTGAGAGAGCAAGGTCAAATTTTGATGTAATAAAAGAGTTGAAAATAGTTTCATCCATAGAGAATGTGTACGAAATAGTTGGATGTTTGATAGTTTCATCCCTGATTAGATTCATACTAATTTCTTGGTACTTTCTATACATTTTAGCGGTTAGTAGTTCTTGTTTGACTTAGATGACAGTGTACAATAATCTCAAAGGGTAAGTGTAGTGAATGAAGTTCTCATCATGACAATATTTTAGAGCCTAATTCATACAGTCAAAATCCGGAGAGCGTAATGTTACACCGAAAGATATCAAAGCAGTGCAGGTAATAGTGAAAACAAAAGAAACAGAAGCTGACCAAGTAGAGGTTTTGCATATACTAAAAAACTTCTCAGAACATTTTGCATTGTCGACGCATTTTGACATT
The DNA here is from genome assembly GCF_002207925.1 of Prunus avium. The sequence goes on from NW_018921784.1 coordinate 190,361, forward strand.
CATAAAGAGTTGAAATGTACTAGTTGTAATTCATTTATGAAAAAGGTACAGAACTATCTTCACTAGTGGTTCCATTGACTTTACTGTTCAACTCTTTGGTGGCGAGCAGGTGGCCTTCTCATTTTTCCATCTAATTTTATACTTATAGTCCCTTCTATTATCCAATTTCATCATACAAAAATTGATAGGTTTAAATTTTTTATTTTTGACATCTTGTACATGCTCATTTCTATTCTCGCAACATAATTTATGCTTCGTCTCACACGAGTGTGTAAACAATACAACAACAATTGCTCTTTTGAACCTTGTTTTCATTGCATTTGTAGGTTATCCAGACAAAGCATAATCTGACTGGGACTGGAAACAGCAAATTTGCCACTATGGAGATTAAAGAAAAAGCCATTGAGGTTGTAGCAGATAGAAATATTATGAAGACTCCACCTTTGAATGAAGTCCAGAAGGGGTGGACTTTTAACTCCGACCTAGACAGTAAAAACCTCAAGAATGCAATTGAGGCACCGAAAGCAAGGAACCAGGCTGAGCCTAGGCTCACTCAGATTGGAAACGGTGCAGTTGCAGCGGTGGAGGCTAGTGTAAACCCTATTATTGATTTTGAAATTGATTTTTTTTATTTTTTCCATAGACTTAAAAACTGTTATTTTCATGTTGATACAATGAGGATGATTATTTTCTCTTTTGACAGATGTTGTTCCATTAGGGCGATTGAGAACAATTCCATTTCAGATACTCAGATGTTAAATACTTATTGGCTTGTCCTCTCATTGATTTTGCTCTTTGAACATGCTTTCTTGAAACTCCTTGAATGGTAATGCTGTTGTTTTATTTAATTGCATATTGCTCTTTTTGGTCGCCAAGTAAATGGAAGAAATTAAAATTCTGAACCGCGAATATTGTAAGAAACAGAAACTCAACTGAACTTGCAGCCAAATTTTTTGAAATCCTTTCTGTAATGTGGATCTAAAGTTGTTTATTTTCCCCCCAGAATTTTCTCAATTGAGTTGGTCATCCATGTCTCTTTTTATTTCTTAGTACGTACATTTAAACTAATGAAATACGTACTATTGAGAAGAAACAGAGAGTTTCACAAACAATTTTAAAGTTTTTCTTTTTCTTTTTCAAAATGATTGTGCCATATTCTGTGCGTTCAGCTTCAGACTATTTGTTTCACCAAATATTACATCACATTCATTGTGCTTAGTTCCATGGAACATCTACAAAGAAACTTCTACTTTTTTTCTTTTTAATACTATGCTTCCACTTTTTTTTCAGAATAATGTAACTAAATACCCCATCGAGTTAAAATATCAGTTAGGTTCTTTTTGATAGCTGAAATTTGTTACAACTTTTCAATGTGCTATGATCATGAGGAGGCTATTAGGTTACAGTATCTGTTTCGTCTATTTATGTTTTGCATTTGCCAATTCTTGATCTGTCAGGCTCCTGCTGTGGCAGTACATTAGGATAATGATTGTCTACTGGTTGGTGATACCTCATTTTGATGGTGCTGTTTATGTCTATAAACACCTCATCTGTCCATGCCTCACCATGGACCCCCAAATTGTTATCAAATGGTTCAACAAGCGGAGGAATGAGTCGTCGTGTATCAGAGAAAGCTTTCTTGCTGAGCTCGAGAGATATGTACAGGAGAATGGACCTGAAGCTCTGGAAAGAATTGTTGCTTGCAAGGTAAGTAAGTCAAATTTTGTTGTGAAGAAAATGTTTTATGTTAGATGCAATATCGCTGTGAAGTAAATGTAAGTTCTAGAATATGCCTGCGTGAAGTGGTGCATTCATGAATTCTTACTTCAATGCTTTGAACTGTGGGAAAGCACAAATTCAGTTTTGGTTGTTAAATGAATCATTGTAATACTTTCTGATATGATACCTTGCTCCACCTTTCGCTTAGTTTGAGAGAGCAAGGTCAAATTTTGATGTAATAAAAGAGTTGAAAATAGTTTCATCCATAGAGAATGTGTACGAAATAGTTGGATGTTTGATAGTTTCATCCCTGATTAGATTCATACTAATTTCTTGGTACTTTCTATACATTTTAGCGGTTAGTAGTTCTTGTTTGACTTAGATGACAGTGTACAATAATCTCAAAGGGTAAGTGTAGTGAATGAAGTTCTCATCATGACAATATTTTAGAGCCTAATTCATACAGTCAAAATCCGGAGAGCGTAATGTTACACCGAAAGATATCAAAGCAGTGCAGGTAATAGTGAAAACAAAAGAAACAGAAGCTGACCAAGTAGAGGTTTTGCATATACTAAAAAACTTCTCAGAACATTTTGCATTGTCGACGCATTTTGACATTCATAAAGAGTTGAAATGTACTAGTTGTAATTCATTTATGAAAAAGGTACAGAACTATCTTCACTAGTGGTTCCATTGACTTTACTGTTCAACTCTTTGGTGGCGAGCAGGTGGCCTTCTCATTTTTCCATCTAATTTTATACTTATAGTCCCTTCTATTATCCAATTTCATCATACAAAAATTGATAGGTTTAAATTTTTTATTTTTGACATCTTGTACATGCTCATTTCTATTCTCGCAACATAATTTATGCTTCGTCTCACACGAGTGTGTAAACAATACAACAACAATTGCTCTTTTTTGTTGAATTATAAGTGCTCAAACTGATTTCTCGAGTTAGTTGTAATTCTGTTCTTGTTGTAATCCAAGTGTCATACGTTGATTGGTTTGTTTAATAGAAGGCTGAGATTGCTTTGTGATGTAATGCATCCAGCTGGCATTGTATAACAGTAATATGCTCACACCAAGAGTGTGAGCTATATGGTTCATCTTCTTGCAATCTAAAGAACAAGAAGGCTCTCTGCTACACGTATAGCAGAGTGATCTTGCAATCATTCTCTCTCAGTCATTCTTCTTTTATTCATTTTCATTTCTTACCAAAACTCATATACAGATTCAGAAACATTAACATGGTATCATAGCCAGGTTCGATTAGCTAAAACAGCAGGGGGCGTTGTTGCGTAGATACAGCTGCACCAAAGTGGATTCAGTTGCATCCTCAACTTGTGATTGCATCAAAACCCAAGGTTATTATCAATCGAGAGGTGCAAGCAGAGGAGCCAGAAAACAGTATACCAAGCAGTGGATCAAAACCCAAGTGGATAATCAATCGAAAGGTTCAAGCTGAGGAGCCAGAAAACAGTATACCCAGCAGTGGAGTAAAACCCAAGGTTATTATCAATCGAAAGGTGCAAGCAGGGGAGCCAGAACAAAGTACACCGAGCAGTGGATCAAAACACAAGATTATTATCAATCGAAAGGTGCAAGTAGAGGAGCCAGAAAACAGTATACAGAGCAGTGGATTAAAACCCAAGGTTATTATAATTCGAAAGGCACAAGCAGAGGAGCCAGAAAACAGTATACCAAGCAGTGGATCAAGACCCAAGATTATTATCAATCGAAAGGTGCAAGCAGAGGAGCCAGAAAACAGTATACCGAGCGGTGGATCAAGACCCAAGATTATTATCAATCGAAAGGTGCAAGCAGAGGAGCCTGAAAACAATATACAGAGCAGTGGATTAAAACCTAAGGTTATTATAATTCGAAAGGCACAAGCAGAGGAGCCAGAAAACAGTATACCGAGCAGTGGATCAAGACCCAAGTGGATTATCAAACGAAAGGTGCACGCAGATGAGCCAGAAAGCAGTATACCGAGCAGTGGATCAAGACCCAAGATTTTTATCAATCGAAAGGTGCATGCAGATGAGCCAGAAAACACTGTACCGGGCAGTGGATCAAAACCCAAGGTGATTATCAATCGAAAGGTGCAAGCAGCTGAGGAGCCATCAGAGGGTATATCCAGCAATGCACTGAAAAGGAAACTTATAATAACTCTCAAGGGAAAGGTGCAAGGCCAGCAACAGAACCCAAATGAAGCTCCAAGGATGAAGGATCATCGTGTGGTGCAAAATTTGTAATGTGCACTTCCCTGGTGAGATTGACTTGGCATTCTCAGTGGAAGGAAGCATTAGGAAAATATGCTAGAACACCACAAGGCAAATAGTGGTCTAAGGATGAATGGTCCTCCTCTGTGGTGCAAGATTTGTGATGTAGGCTGCTGTACTGAGTTTGACATGGTATCGCATCGTAATGGAAGGAGGCACTTGCATCGTTTATCGAACGGAATGTAGGGGTTGTGGACAAATAATGTTTGACTGCTTGCTTTCGTGCTCGTGTATTTTCAAATTGTTTTCTCATTTGTAGGAAACTTAGAGATGACCCTGCATGCCTTTAGAGGTAGTTGGATTTTACCACTGTTTTGTCAAGTAGTGAAAATTCGAATTAACTGAACGTGTGGCCCCATGTTTTTGAGTGCTGAAAGGTATTAAATATCCGTCATTTTGGAAATATCGGTAGCTCCATAATGTAGAAATTTCGATGGACATATGGAGAAAATATCGATAGTGGTAAAAATTAGACAGAGAATGGAAATTATTAGAAAAATATGGAAATTTTGAGTAAAACTTTGAGACATTTTTACTTAACCCACACCCTTTGATTGCAGTAAAGTTCACATATTTAAATGTTATTACATCTTTGTGTTGGATGGTTTGTTAGGCCTTCTTGTTGTAAAAAATAAATAAAAGGAACCCTTTTATTCTCTACCCCTTTTTTGTTTTTGTTTTTTTTCTTGCCAATGTTGTATAGCTGTATTTTGACTTCCCAAAGAGCTGAGTGGGGTTTTTTTTTTTTTTTTTTTCCTGCATCATGCCTCTGCTTTTCTGAAAAATTTATGCCTTGTTTGGCAATGGTTTAGTACTAGCCTCAATCTGGTCATAATGCAATATACCAAAACCATTTGTTGTGGTCAAAATTCAAACAAAATCATTCTCTTAAAGTCACTTGGCACAGCTTTGTCCTCCGATCTCCACAATGAGTCCAGTCTTTCCACAACCCTACAAGATTTTCCTCTTTCATGTTAAGTGCTTGTGGTTGGCAGAGCCTTCATAACTCACTGCCACTGTACTTCACTTTGGATGAGATGACACAACTAAATGCAGAATAAAACAAAGCTCAGATACGATCCTTTGCCATCTCCTCTCTGCATCAATAGAAAAGCAGAATAAATTTAGATAGACATACCAAATTCTGGTTTTGCAGAATAAATTTGGATGAAAATTTAAAGGTCCAACACATAACTGGACGTGAGTTTTCTAAGGCTTAAGGGCGAAAATCCAAATTGTGCCCCCCTTATCACAAAATAATTTCACCTATGACATTCAAATAGAATAAATTTAGATAGACATACCAAATTCTGGTTTTGCAGAATAAATTTAGATGAAAATTTAAAGGTCCAACACATAACTGGATGTGAGTTTTCTAAGGCTTAAGGGCGAAAATCCAAATTGTGCCCCCCTTATCACAAAATAATTTCACCTATGACATTCAAATAGGAACTCAAAAAAACCCTGGAAATTGGACTGAATTGTAGTCTTTATAATGAAATATTGATATCAATATTTGTTAAATGATCTTACATCTCCAAGCTCACATTGGCAGAGAAATAAAGCATATGCTGCATTTACTGTCCTGCAATTCTGATAATAGGCCAAAATATAGATCATGTTTGTCCTTCTACGATTACTCTTCATTTCCTATATATAAAACTTTGCCTGAATTTTTGTTCTTTTCAATTGGTGTCATAAGAGTAGTCACCGAAAAAAAGAAGACCGAAAAAGCATTGTAACTCAAAAATGAAAGAGGCAAAGCGCATGAAATAGCTACTTGACAAGCTTTTGTTTTGTGCAGAGGGTGCCAAAGAGCATCTATCAGATCACAAACACCTTAAGCTCCCAAGTGGTTCAGAAGATGTAATGGTGAGGTTTGGTTTGAAAAGGGTTGGCCAGAGTTCATTGAGTTTTACCCTCTCAAAAAAGGAAACTGTTTTGCCGGTATGAAGATGTAATGTTAAAAGCTGCCTGCAACGAGTTCGTCTCAAGCCACCCATTCTTCAAAGTTACTTTGGGGTCATCCCTTAGAATGGTAAGGGTCATTGACAACAAATAATTATACAACTTCATTTGGTTCAAACATTAACTTATAAATACTCCATGCAGGACTTTATTCAATACTAATATGATCTATGTTATGCAGCATTTTCCAGTTAGTATTCGGAAGCATTTCACTACAATGAACCAAATCATGAGGCTTTGTCACTACGCTACACACGCTACAACCCACACCACAAAATCAAATTCAAATTCACAAAACGTATGAGCAAAATTGCACAAATTACCTCACTCCATAGAAACTTTGGCCCCAACTTCCTTCATCTTAGCGACAATTGAATCCGCCTCCTCCTTCGTAACCCCCTTCTTCAACAGGGTAGGCGCCTTCTCCACCAAGTCCTTGGCCTCCTTCAGCCCCAAACTGGTAAACGTCCTCACCTCCTTAATCACTTTGATCTTGGCTGCAGCATCAAAAGAATCGAGCTTTACATCAAAAGCCGTCTTCTCCACCTTTTCCTCGCCTTTAGCCGCCGCCGGACCACCCTTGCCGGCCCCTTTCAAGCCGCCAAATCCCATCCCTGGCATCATCATCGCCATCACCGGCATCTCCTTTATGCCCAATTTCTCCCTCAGAACCTCCGTGAGGTCCGAGACTTCAAGCAAAGTCAGGCCCGAGATCTCATCCGCGATTGCCGACACCGTCTCGGACGGAGGTGGCCTTTGCTCCGGTGCACCAGTGGTGTAATTGCACACGAAATGCGAACAAATCTGGGGCTTTGATTGGAGAGAGGATAGAAGATTAGGGCTTTGGGGGTTTAAGGTTTTGTGAATACGAGAAAAATGTGGGGAAATGAACCGTAAATATCTCATTTTGTTGGGGCTAGGGGTGTGATTTCAGGGAATTGAGGATGTTATCTGGGCATTGTGGTCGTGATTAGGTTAACATAAGCTTGGTGCATCCATGGCTTCTAAAGCTCAGAAGAGAGTGACTGGTATGGCGCGAGAGGTTGCAGGCATAAACCCTACACAGGGACGGAGGCTTAAGTTGGGCTCCACCACGGTCTGTGAAACTCAGACAAAAATTGATAATGGGTCCAAATCCATTTCTTGGGCCTCGAACCTCCCTTAGCCCAAACGTTTTTGGGAAATTCTATTTACAATACACCCAACAAGTTAGTCAGAGCACCCAACACCTAATTTTTAAGATCATAGCATGTTCACATATTAGACTGCATGGTTATTGAGGAAATTTGGAAAACTAACTTTTTAGTAGCACACTAAAGACTTTAGTTTCTTTCTTTATTTATTTAACGATTTAAAGATATAGTCACTTAAGGTTATGCACGAGCTCTTTCGAGAACGCTCGAACGATGCTCAAACTCCTTTGCATGTCATACGCATTATTGGTTTTTCGGTGATGCATTGTAGTCTTATGGCATGTATTGATTAGAGAAGATTACTTTAGGTTCAACGAAAGCAACAACCCTGCTATTATTACTCATACGCTATAGACTATAGTCCTTGCCTTAAAAGAAGCAGCACAAACAACACCTTACATAGCTAAGTATGTTTTAACGTTACCACCAATAATGGAGCATCTCAAGGTTAAAAGGATTTTGTAATTAGAAAAGTTCCTATGATTGTCTTTCAGTCATGCTAATGAGAACTTCACTTTTTTTATGATTAAAGGATCATGGAATGTTGATAGAGCCTTGAACACTGATTTGAGCCCATAACTCGTTGTTGTTTCGAAGAAAACACTGAAATGAGTCGAAATAACGTGGCAATTTGAGATAATACTAAAAGTAACTTTAGCTTTGTGATTAGCATTGTTATTCCTATTATTATTCAATAAGTTTTGAGGTTTCTCTCATTATTGCATTACGTTACAATAAATAAATAAATAAATAAACGAAGATTTAGTTTGTTGATGATGTTAACTAAAATCAAAACTTTTAAAGATTGTTGAAGAAGAAAAAAAAAATTGTACAATTTCCATGGAAACACATCAAGCACTAATTGCATCACTGCATGTCCACAATATAATGGCCACATCAAGCTTTTCAATCAGAATTTATTTTGGAGCAGAAAAACACACACTACTACATGAACTTTTTGGATGGTGATGGAAACTGTTCACTTTAATAAAAAAAATTTGCATTTTTGCTTTATCAATTTCCTTGGTGTTCAATGTGTTTAATTCCTTAGCCAAATAAAAAAAAAATTAACAATCTAGCCACAGCATGTGAAAGCTTTGGGATAGAAACAATCTTAAACTCTTGTAAATCTTGGTATGCACAAAGAAATCAAAGCAAAATTTGTGTCTCTTCCAGCTTTCAGAGTTGCAAAGTCTGTTATACAAGAATGGTAACCCTAAAGAGGAAGACAGAAAAAGAAGGGTATCTCAAAACTCAAAGAGGCAAAGAGCATTTAAGCAAAGTCTGGTTCGCCTTTTGCATGCTGACATATTATTGGATGGTCAGGCTCAGGCCTTGCTAGCTAAAAAGCACATCTTGGTGAAAATTTCTCAAAAAGGCAAAAGCATGCTGGCATATGTTAGGTGCTCTAGCTAGCTTAGCACATTTTGGTGAAAACTTTCTGCTTTCTGCTTAAAAAAAAGCCTCTCTTCATCAGTTTTGTGGGCTTGAATCTGCAAATCCTGAACGTAGCCTTCATATTCATATGGCTACAGCTGTATTCTGACTCCCCAAAAAGCTGTTTGGATGATAGACAAACATTTCAATCTCTCTACCTATATAGGAAAATCTTCAATACTCCCCATCCCAGTTTAAATCTCTCCCTACACTCTTTTCAGCTTTAATGTCAAGTGCTTGTGGTTGGCAGAGCCTTCATAAACTTGACAACTTCCTGCCCCTGAACTCAATTTAATTAGCTGAGATGGCACAACAACTCAGCATAAAAATGAAGTGAAGCCATAGCTGCCTCCTACATTGGCTTTATCTTGAAGCAGACACATCTTAAAGTTTTCAAGTGCTACCTACAATGGCGCCTTCACCTCACCAGAAAATTGATCATCAAGGTCCAAAGTTTCGTGCTACAACTCCCCATTTTTTTAACAAGATCGTAGACAAAAGACTTGTAAGCAAGCCCAACTCTCTCTTCAACTAAATACGTACATGCTCTGCATTACAAAATACTTGAATGCTATGTTCTTGGTTGCTGACTAGTCACTACTTAGATCTGGTGTTTTACTCTTATCCAATCTTAGAAAAAATAGTTTTTTTTCTTTCTCTTTCTTCCCTCCTACTCTCCTCACCTTCCCCTATACATACACTGCTCATCATAGTAATTTTATGGGCCACCAAGAAATTATAACTCATATTTTTGCTTAGTTTGACAGATAGTAAGTGTTCATGTTTCTTCTGTCCAAAATCAGAACTCATTTTTGCTCATTGTTTGAATAATATATATATATTCTTTTTCGAATTTAAATTGGTGCCTCATTAAGTTTTTGAAAAAGGGTCTGGGAGTGCAAATAGACTTGAAACAAGACTCCCAATGTAGAGAGTGCAAATAGACTAATTTAGATGACATGCCAAATTATAGTTTTGCCTAATTTTGAAATCTTGGTACTGACTTTTCTAAGGTCTAGGGTGCAAATCTAAATTGTGCACCTCTATCACAAAAAAAAAATTAAATAAATTCACTATTACATTCTAATAGGAACTCGAAAAAGCTCTGGAAAACGAACTGAATTGTGATCTTTGTAACGAAATATTGTTATCTGTATTTGTTAATTGCATCTTACATATCCAAGCTCACATTGGCAGAGAAATAAAGCATATGCTGCATTTACTATCCTGCAATTTTGTTCTTTTCAATTGGTGTAATATAAGAATGGTCACCCAAAAAAAGAAGACAGAAAAGGCATTGTAACTCAGAACTGAAAGAGGCAAAGCGCATGAAATAGCTGCTTGACAAGCTTTTGTTTTGTGCAGAGGGTGCCAAAGACATTTCTGGACAAATATGCTGAGAATCTGTCAGATCAAATACACCTTAAACTCCCATGTGGTTCAGAATGGAAAATCAAACTCAGAAGATGTAATGGTGAGGTTTGGTTTGGAAAGGGTTGGCCGGAGTTCTCTGAGTTTTACTCTCTCAAAAAAGGCAACTCCTTACTTTTCCGGTATGAGGGGAACTCAAAATTCCACGTTTTGATATTTGATGAAAGCGGCACAGAGATGGATTATCCCATAGCTATAACCCTGATTGAAGAAACTGATGAAGAAGATGATGTTAAGTCTGTTGAAAGTTTGGAGTATTTTCCAACCTTCCCAAAAACAAAGCACAAAACTGGTCCTTTGCTATCTCCTCTGCCTCAAGAGAAAAGCAGAACAAATCCTCGTTCTTCATCAAAGCCATCATCTTCATCTTCATCTTCTGCCAATGAGTTCGTCTCAAGCCACCCATTCTTCAAAGTCACTTTGGGGTCATACCTTGGGATGGTAATGGTCATTGACAACAAATAATTATACAACTTCGGTTGGTCATTCAATACTAATATTATCTATGTTATGCAGAATGTTCCAGCTAGTTTTCGGAAGCATTTCACTACAATGGAGACCCAAATCGTGAGGCTTTGGGTCGGAGATAGATCGTGGCCTGTGAAACTGATTTTTCATCGTTACAACGGTCAATTAAGTGCTGGCTGGAGAGCATTTTCAAAGGAAAATTCGTTGAAAAAAGGAGATGTTTGCATCTTTGAGCTTATCGACACGAACAACGTTGCACTGGTGGTAAACATTTTTAGATGCTGATTATTCGGGGGTGCTTAGGGTTGATTTAAAGTGGCAGATTAGTACTGTTGGGGTATTTGTTAGAACTGTTGTTGCGAGGGATACCGTAAAAGATGATTTTCCAATGTAGCTGTCTTTTTAATTTCCTTTAAAAGTATTTTAAGTATAACATGTACCGTTAGCGATAAATTATCAGAAAATAGTCTTCATCGAAATTTTATTAATCTAGTAATTTTCTCCTCTTCTGAAAGCATGAAAGTTTCTACTACACTACCGGAAAATCACGATGATTGAACCTCATGAAATAGAAGATAAAAAATTTGTCAATTAAATAAAGAGAAAAACTACAAAGTTCATTTGAACAAACCTTGCCTCAATATGGTAATGTGGCTAATGAATCACATAAAGAAAGTTGTTTTCCACCATGCTATGTCTTTCACATGTAGTTTGCTTTCATTCTTTTTGTCTGTCATTTCCTTTCTCTCTTTGTTTCCCTCATGCATCTCTTCATTTGGCTCCCCCTACATATTCTTTATTTAGTGCCTAGGCAAAAGTAGCCTCGAGAAGTTAAAGCTTAAACCAAGACAAATTTACTCACTTGTTCAAATAAAATGAATACAAGAATTTCAACTAGATCAGTATATAAAATGAAGATCATACTCGCGAAATACATAATTTAAGGACAATAAATCAAATCAACACTTTTAAACTATTATCAATGTGCGATCTACGAGTTATCATGAAGAATCATAGCAACGGGCATGATATATGCCAACCTTTCATCCCATAAATGTATATCCCTTTCCAAAAGTCGAGATTTGTTGTATGCATTAGCTCTAGAATCAGTATAGTTATTTGAGTAGCATATATTATCAAAGAAACTATAACTGATTTAATAAAGGCTTATTTATTGTAATGCCCCTTGAAACTTTGGTCCAATCTCATTTTGCCCCCCGAAAGTTAAAATGACCCACTTAACCCCTTTGACCTTGGTTTTGTGTTCCACTTTATCCCATGTTGTTATCTTCATTCATAACTCTGTCAATTTTGATGACGTGGCAGGGCTATTTTCATATTTTTACCACAAATGATGATGTGTCATGCACATGGCCCACTTTTTTAACTGAAGTGAAATAATATATTAATAAAAATTAAAATAATGTAATTACTTTTTAATTAAAAAAAATAATGGAAAATTTAATTTAAAAAAATATCTTCTTCTTCATCTCTCTCAGTTTCTATGCGCCCTCTCCTTCCCTTAACTTCACCATCAGACCACAACCACCACCCAACCCAACGCCACCCAAAGCAATCACCAGTCAAAACCCTAAACCTCACCGCCACCTCCTCACCTATCAAATCAACCACCTTTTACAACCACACCTCCACCACCACAACTACCTCATCTCCTTCTCCAGCTACGACTTTGTCGTCGTCGACATGGGAGCACGACCATGGCGTCGTGTCCCAAGCGCTCCCAGCCTCCACACCTTGGCAACCGCTCAAACCCCCGCCATTCTTTCCTTGCTCGAGACCTCTGCAGCTTGGGCCAAGAAATCCCTAGATTTGGGCCTACAAGTAGAATTATACAAAATTCAAAGATCCATTCCACAAGTGGAAGTTGCAGACAATCTACGTAGCATCAGATTTTGTCCGCCGGTTTGCTTTTCCTCATGATTGAACATTTTCTTCAAAACTCAAAATAAACCCCAACAGAAAACAAAAACAGGGCAATGCTTCAGAAAATTAGCAGAGTAATTTTGTCCACATTTATTTGGGTGTGTAGTATAAGAGAATGTTGTTTGTAGCATCATATGCATTGCCCTATATGATTGAGTTAATGGGTTTTCTAAATTAGGCTCAATTGTGTGATTTTTGGTGTTTATTATTGTTATAATATGTTGATTTTTCTTTTGTTTACTGTTTTTGGGTTGTTAAACCAAAACTGGAGGCTGAGCAAGTTGGGGAGCTTGTGTCTGTAACATTCACATGGACGATTGATAAATTCTCTAGGTTGAAATCCCATAAGCAATACTCAGAGGGTTTTTCTGTTGGTGATTTTCAATGATATGTCTTTGCGGGGTTGAAGATGGGTGCACTATACTGTGGTGCAGGTGGGTGATTTTCCGGTGGGGTTGGAGTGGTGGTGGTGAGCGTAGCTTTGTGTTGGGTGGTGGTTGTGGTATGATGGTGAAGTTAGAGGAAGAAGGGGAGAGGTTGAGAGAGAGACGAAGAACAAGAGATTTTTTAATTAAACAACAAATACATTATTTAATTATATTATTTTAATTTTTATTAATATGTTATTTCACTTCAGAAAAAAAGTGAGTCATGTACATGACACATCATCATTGTGATAAAAATACAAAAATAGCCCTGCCACGTCATCAAAATTGACGGAGTTATGAATGGTGATAACAGCAAGAGGCAAAGTGGAACACAAAACCATGGTCAAGGCGGTTAAGTGGGCCATTTTAACTTTCGAATGGCAAAGTAAGATTTGACCAAAGTTTCAGGGAGCATTACAGTAAATAAGCCTTTAATAAATGGATAACTTAATCTTTAAGACAAACTTACGACGTCTACATTATGCGAGAAAAATGACCTTGAGAGTTGAGTGACAGCAACAGGCACAATAATCGTGCATATAAAATGACAAACACTTTAAAATGCACAGTGGGTGTAGCCTCTCCCTCCCTTAAACTTTTTTTGAAAAAAAATTTGAAAAAAAAAAAAAAAAACTGGACAGTGGGAGACACCTATCCCTTTCGAGAAGTTCGCGTTGAGGCTACATTGATGATGTTGCTCCGTAGATTCTTCCATTTCTAAGCTTGTTTATGTTTTTTTAGTAAACACTGTTTGTTTCGATATTTTCTTTTGGACTCAATTTACGAATATCCTTCCAGTTGTAGTGAAAGTTTACCTTTTAAGGTTTCATCGTAAACTTGACCCCGCTGTACGGACAAGACTTGCTTCTTCACAAGGTCTTCTCCAAGACTTTAAAATTCCAATTTCAAAGCAGAGGACGACGACAAGGAAAACATACAAAGAAGCTCAAGCTCAAGATGGGGTTTGTGGGTCTCGTTCAATTTTCCCTTCAATGCTTTGATGTCCTTGCATGGTATGCTTCTCTCTAAGAGAACGAAAATCTTGGCACGGTTGAGTTGAGGAAATGTTTCTCATACTACAAAATAATTTTTCATCATTTCATGTTGTTTGTGATTTCTTTTTTTGCAGGCCTCTACTTTCTCTGGTGTATCCTCTGTGAGCCTATCTTCCCCCACCCACATTTTTATTTTGTTTTGAAGAAACTCTGTTTTCATCCTTGTAGAATCCACTTTAGCATCTTTTACTTTGCTCTTGTGCATAATTTTGATTCTGGGTATTTTATTTTCTTTACCAAATGAGAGTAATTTTTCGTTATTACAATTTATGATGATGATGATTTTGATAATAATTTTATTTTTTTATTGATGTTGATACAATGATGATGATTTCCTTAATGTTTATTTTATTTTTTTGACAGATGTTGTACCATTAGGGCGATTGAGGCCAATTCTGTTTCAGATTCTCAGAAGATGAATACTTATTGGGTTGTCTTCTCATTGATTCTGCAATTTGAACATGCATTTATGAAGCTCCTAAAATGGTAATTCTGTTGTTTATTTTATGGGATTTGCTTTTTCTGGTTTCCAAATAAATGAATAGAAAAGAATACAAAAGTTGAAACCTTGCATATTTTAGGCAACAGAAGCTTTAACAGAACTTTCAGCCAAGTTATTAGGAAAGCCTTTCTGGAATGTGAGTTTGAGTGAGGTGGTGTGTTTCCCCCCAAATTTTGCTAACTTAATTTGGTTGTCCATAATATTTGTTTCTTAGTACATACATGGGAAAGAAACGGAGATGTCGAAATAAAATTAATTTGGTTGTCCTTGTGTTAGAATCACAAGGAGAACAGAAATTTTCAAAATGTGGCTGTTGTTCTCAATAGCTATGGAATTTTCAGATGTGAATTTGTGAGGCTATCAATTCATTGTGGTTTATTGAGACAAAACAGAGTCTCATAAAGAATTTTGAAGTTACTTTTTAAGACGGTTGTGATATAAGAGTCTCATAAAGAATTTTGAAGTTACTTTTTAAGACGGTTGTGAATTTGTAAGGCTATCAATTCATTGTGCATGTTTTCAGATATGTGGTAGCTTTCTGGTAATACATTCACAATTATATGGAGTCACATTTGGTCGTAAAAACACGTTAAAAACTAACAAATATGAAAACATGCCTAAATCATAGGTTATTTGAAGTTGTTCTCGTTGCTTTTTTCGAATTCAATTTAAACATATGAAATGGATGTAGTTTATTCGTTCAGCTTCAGACTTTTTGTTCCAGAAAATGCCACATACCACATCTATGTACATAGTTCCACAGAATTTTTACACAGAAACTTTTGGTTTTTCTTCTTTTTAAGACTATGCTTTCATTTGTTTTTAAAAAATGAAAATGAAATCTATCGAGTTACCGAGTTAGATATCAGTTAGGTCCTTTGGGGCATAGTGCTGACATTTCTTTCAACTTTTCATTGTTTAATGATCATGAGGAGCTATAAAATTTGTTTCATCTATTTATGTTCCCTGTTTTTCCATTTCTGTACCTGTCAGGCTCCCACTGTGGCCATTCTTTAGGCTAATCATTGTCTTCTGGTTGGTGATACCTCATTTCGGTGGTGCATTTTATGTCTATAAACACCTTATCTGTCCATGCCTCTCCACGGACCTCCAAATTGTTGTCAACTGGTTCAACAAGCGGAAGAAATCCTCGTTTAACACAGACAATGTTTTTACCGAGGTGGAGAGATATGCACATGAGAAAGGACCTGAGGCTCTAGAAAAAGTTGTTGCTTCCAAAGTAAGTATGTTGAATTTGGTGAAGAAAATATCTTATTATGCTACTTGTGTGCACTTGTATAAATGCTTTTAACTGTGGAAAACACATTCTATGGAATCGTTGTCAGAGATGGACTAATAATCCTTTTTTGCTTCAGTCTGAGAGAACAAAGTCAAATCCCGATGCGAAAGAGTTCAAAGCAGTTTCATCTCTGGAAAATAAAGAGGTACACTGTGTGAGATCCCTGATGCAACTCATACAATTTTCATAACACTTTTCTATACACTCCAGTTGTTTGTAGTTGATGTCTTTTGTTCGATGAAATCCTAGAACTGTGATCGTAGCAATAACCCCTGAATTTTGGCATCATGTACATGCTCATTTCTATTCTCGCAACATAATTTATGCTTTGTCTCACACTAGTGTGTAAACAATACAACAACAATTGTTCTTTTTGAACCTTGTTTTCATTGCATTTGTAGGTTATCCAGGCAAAGCATAATCTGACTGGGACTGGAAACAGCAAATTTGCCGCTATGGAGATTAAAGAAAAAGCCATTGAGGTTGTAGCAGACAGAAATATTATGAACACTCCACCTTTGAATGAAGTCCAGAAGGGGTGGACTTTTAACTCCGACCTAGACAGTAGAAACCTCAAGAATGCAATTGAGGGACCGAAAGCAAGGAACCAGGCTGAGCCTAGGCTCACTCAGATTGGAAACGGTGCACTTGCGGCGGTGGAGGCTAGTGTAAACCCTGTTGAGATTGCAACAGGTAGAGAGCTTATTGAGTCTTCCCAAAATGTCCCGAAAGAGTGGACTTGTGCTCTTGAGGTAACAATTCCAAGTGAAAGAACTTTGAATTCCAACCTAATAAGGATACACAAGGCATCACATGAGGCACTGAATGCAAAGAGGCAGGCATATGTCCCCAAAATGGCCCTAGCTAAATCTGATAAGCATGAGGAGCCAGGAAAAAGTATACCGAGCGTTGCATCAAAACCCAAGGTTATTATCAATCAAGAGGTGCAAGCAGAGGAGCTAGAAAACAGGATACCGAGCAGTGGATCAAAACCCATGTGGATAATCAATCCAAAGGTGCAAGCTGAGGAGCCCGAAAACAGTATACCCAGCAGTGGAGTAAAACCCAAGATTATTATCAATCGAAAGGTGCAAGCAGGGGAGCCAGAACAAAGCATACCTGAGGCTCTAGAAAAAGTTGTTGCTTCCAAAGTAAGTATGTTGAATTTGGTGAAGAAAATATCTTATTATGCTCCTTGTGTGCACTTGTATAAATGCTTTTAACTGTGGAAAACACATTCTCTGGAATCGTTGTCAGAGATGGACTAATAATACTTTTTTGCTTCAGTCTGAAAGAACAAAGTCAAATCCCGATGCGAAAGAGTTCAAAGCAGTTTCATCTCTGGAGAATAAAGAGGTACACTGTGTGAGATCCCTGATGCAACTCATACAATTTTCTGGAGGCTAGTGTAAACCCTGTTGCGATTGCAACAGGTAGAGAGCTTATTGAGTCTTCCCAAAATGTCCCAAAAGAGTGGACTTGTGCTCTTGAGGTAACAATTCCAAGTGAAAGAACTTTGAATTCCAACCTAATAAGGATACACAAGGCATCACATGAGGCACTGAATGCAAAGAGGCAGGTATATGTCCCCAAAATGGCCCTAGCTAAATCTGATAAGCATGAGGAGCCAGGAAAAAGTATACCAAGCGTTGCATCAAAACCCAAGGTTATTATCAATCAAGCGGTACAATTTTCATAACACTTTTCGATACACTCCAGTGGTTTGTAGTTGATGTCTTTTGTTAGATGGAATCCTAGAACTGTGATTGTAGCAATAACCCCTGAATTTTGGCATCTTGTACATGCTCATTTCTATTCTCGCAACATAATTTATGCTTTGTCTCACACTAGTGTGTAAACAATACAACAACAATTGTTCTTTTTGAACCTTGTTTTCATTGCATTTGTAGGTTATCCAGGCAAAGCATAATCTGACTGGGACTGGAAACAGCAAATTTGCCGCTATGGAGATTAAAGAAAAAGCCATTGAGGTTGTAGCAGATAGAAATATTATGAAGACTCCACCTTTGAATGAAGTCCAGAAGGGGTGGACTTTTAACTCCGACCTAGACAGTAAAAACCTCAAGAATGCAATTGAGGGACCGAAAGCAAGGAACCAGGCTGAGCCTAGGCTCACTCAGATTGGAAACGGTGTACTTGCAGCGGTGGAGGCTAGTGTAAACCCTGTTGCGATTGCAACAGGTAGAGAGCTTATTGAGTCTTCCCAAAATGTCCCAAAAGAGTGGACTTGTGCTCTTGAGGTAACAATTCCAAGTGAAAGAACTTTGAATTCCAACCTAATAAGGATACACAAGGCATCACATGAGGCACTGAATGCAAAGAGGCAGGTATATGTCCCCAAAATGGCCCTAGCTAAATCTGATAAGCATGAGGAGCCAGGAAAAAGTATACCAAGCGTTGCATCAAAACCCAAGGTTATTATCAATCAAGCGGTACAATTTTCATAACACTTTTCGATACACTCCAGTGGTTTGTAGTTGATGTCTTTTGTTAGATGGAATCCTAGAACTGTGATCGTTACAATGACCCCTGAATTTTGGCTTTCTTTGATTTCTTCTTATGACTGAGAATTTCATTTTGATTTTGAATTATGCTTGATTTAAAGAGAAAATATTGTGAAATGAAGTTTGCATTTGCAATATAATTTAGAGCCTGATTTATTAATTTGATGAGCTAACCTTTGACTCCCTTGGTCTTCTTCAGAGAGTCCAAATTAATCCAGAAAGCATAATGTTGCATAGAAGGATTTCAAATCAGTGCAGATGATTCTGAATATAAAAGGCCTAATGTTCCTCAGAAAATATATGCAAACATTTTCTCAAAATGCTTTCGTTGACTTTTTAAAACTCGTTGTGTTTGTCAAAACAAATTGGGAGGTTTTACTTTACTTTTTTTCTTTCTTTTTAACATTTTGTACATGCTCATTTCCGTTTTTGCAACAGATTTTCGTATGCATTTGCAGGTTAGTCAGGCAGAGCCTGATCTCACTGGAACTGAAAACAGCAGATTTCCCAGTATGGATATTAAAGAAAAGGCCATTGGGATTGCATCAGAGAGAGGAATTCTGAACATTCCACCTTCAGAGAAGGTTCGGGAGTGGACAAGTGCAGTCAGTCAGGTAACGACCCAAAGTGATACAACTTTTAACTCCTACTCGGACGGTAAAATACACGAGGCTGAAGCTAAGCACACTCAGATGGAAAACGGTACATTTGCGACCATGGAGACTCAAGAAAAAGTTGTTGAGGTTGTTACAAGTATTGAGTCTGCCCTACAAGTCCAGAAAGAGTGGACTTGTGCCCTCTGTCAGGTAACAACTCAAAGTGAAGCAACTTTGAACTCCCACCTCCAAGGCAGAAAACACAAGGCAGCATGTGAGGCACTGAAAGCAAAGAGCTGGCCGTTTGCGCCAAAAATTGCCCCGGGTTCAGCTGCAAAGGAATCTAATCAACCTAACAAGGAGCAAGGAAAGACGACAACGAGCAGTGCATCAAAACAAAAAGTTATTGTAGATGAAAAGGTGCAAAGCCAGAAAAATAGCATTCCAACTTCAAGGACAAAGACTTCTGATAAATCTAAAAAGGAGTGGAGGCCAACAACGAAACCGGAATGAGGTTCGAAGCAAGAAGGATTATTGTATGTGGTGCAAAATTTGTAATGTGCACTGCCCTGGTGAGATTGACTTGGCATCTCATCTCAGTGGAAGGAGACATGAGGAAAATGTGCTAGAACAACAACAGAAGGCAAATAGTGTTCCTGAATTTTAGTTGATGTCTTTTGTTAGATGAAATCCTAGAACTGTGATCGTAGCAACAACCCCTGAATTTTGGCATCTTGTACATGCTCATTTCTATTCTCGCAACATAATTTATGCTTCGTCTCACACGAGTGTGTAAACAACACAACAACAATTGTTCTTTTTTGTTGAATTATAAGTGCTCAAACTGATTTCTCGAGTTAGTTGTAATTCTGTTCTTGTTGTAATCCAAGTGTCATACGTTGATTGGTTTGTTTAATAGAAGGCTGAGATTGCTTTGTGATGTAATGCATCCAGCTGGCATTGTATAACATGTAATATGCTCACACCAAGAGTGTGAGCTATATGGTTCATCTTCTTGAAATCTAAAGAACAAGAAGGCTCTCTGCTACACGAATAGTAGAGTGATCTTGCAATCATTCTCTCTCAGTCATTCTTTTGTTTATTCTTTTTCATTTCTTACCAAAACTTATATACAGATTCAGAAACATTAACATGGTATCTAGAGCCAGGTTCGATTAGCTAAAACAGCAGGGGGCGTTCATTCTGTGAAGAAAATCGGTCGAAGTGAAGTTCATTTTCAAGCTTACGAAGCTGAGTGAGCTCGATCAATTTTAGGTCTCAAAACAACTTGTTTTCAGATACATCAGAAATCAAGATGGCTGGATCTGTGGTGCACTTGCAGCGGTGGAGGCTAGTGTAAAGCCTGTTGAGATTGCAACAGGTCGAGAGCTTATTGAGTCTCCCCAAAATGTCCCGGAAGAGTGGACTCGTGCTCTCGAGGTAACAATTCCAAGTGAAAGAACTTTGAATTCCAACCTAATAAGGATACACAAGGCATCACATGAGGCACTGAATGCAAAGAGGCAGGCATATGTCCCCAAAAATGGCCCTAGCTAAATCTGATAAGCATGAAGAGCCAGGAAAAAGTATACCGAGCATTGCATCAAAACCCAAGGTTATTATCAATCGAGAGGTGCAAGCAAAGGAGCCAAAAAACAGTATACCAAGCAGTGGATCAAAACCCAAGTGGATAATCAATCGAAAGGTTCAAGCTGAGGAGCCAGAAAACAGTATACCCAGCAGTGGAGTAAAACCCAAGGTCATTTTCAATCGAAAGGAGCAAGCAGGGGAGCCAGAACAAAGTATACCGAGCAGTGGATCAAAACCCAAGATTATTATCAATCGTAAGGTGCAAGCAGCGGAGCCAGAAAACAGTATACAGAGCAGCGGATTAAAACCCAAGGTTATTATAATTCGAAAGGTTCAAGCTGAGGAGCCAGAAAACAGTATACCCAGCAGTGGAGTAAAACCCAAGGTTATTATCAATCGAAAGGTGCGAGCAGGGGAGCTAGAACAAAGCATACCGAGCAGTGGATCAAAACCCAGGATTATTATCAATCGAAACAGGCAAGCAGAGGAGCCAGAAAACAGTATACAGAGCAGTGGATTAAAACCCAAGGTTATTATAATTCGAAAGGCACAAGTAGAGGAGCCCTAAACCCTATACCGATCAGTGGATCAAGACCCAAGTGGATTATCAAAAGAAAGGTGCACGCAGATGAGCCAGAAAGCAGTATACCGAGCAGTGGATCAAAACCCAAGTGCGTTATCTGTGGAAAGGTGCATGCAGATGAGCCAGAAAGCACAGTATCGGGCAGTGGATCTGTTGGAAAAACAACAATCAGTGACTATTTAAAATAATTATATATTAACAATATATATATGAATCAATGAAATAGATACAAACTGTAATACAGAATACAATAAACAATAACAAATGAAACTGACTTGGATTTGAGATGGAGGTTTGCTGATTTGATGCAATGTCCTAAGGACAGTAATTTCACCCCCTCTCGTGCTTCAAGTTCTACAGGTGATTGCCTCCCAAGATTCAACTATCTATATTTTAAGTCCTAGCACTCGGACTTAGAATCTAGCGAACTTTGTTTGTTTTCCTCTCAGACAAGATGAAATGTGCTTGTAGAATGCTTTTTCTGTGGTTTAGGAATGAGGCTTTGTTCAATTTAAATAACCCTCTGAAATCTTATCAGAAGAGTCACAACTGTTAGAAAATAATTAATTAAACTAATTCGAATTAATAAAATATTATACGTATAGTGCTAAATGAATGTAATGCATTTGAGAGGAAGTAGATGTTATATACATCAGAAAAAGTGTCTTTTGGACTTGAACTTACCCTAGTGAAAACATATCGGATTTACTTGGTGACGTAGTGGATATAATTGATCTTGAACTGTTCACTGCTATAGTAAACCTAGACAATATGTCTCACACATATTGGTCCTAAACATGTCCCAGGTTTCATGAGAGCTTTAGAGAACTTAGCCTTTTTTCGTTCTCATAAATGCGACCCCACATTTACTCCCATATAGGGGACACCAATTAAGAGTTTTCTGCCTAAACTCCTCTTAATAAGATATTAGTGTCATTAAATGCTAAGCATAACCTTCACATCAACAGACAACACACTAACCATCATAGGAATGAGTTAAGTTGTGTGTTCAACTTTTTGAATCTTACCCAACCAGTTTGCCTATTGAACCTAGACCATGGGATCTCTAATCAACTAGGTTAGGTTTCCGCCAGGTTTGATTCATTGGATTGGCTTTAATCCCATTCCCCTCGATGTAGATTTGATTTGCTCTCTTGGTAGTCCTTTTGTCAAAGGATATGCAATATTTTCCTTTGACTTCATATAGTTAATGGATATAATTCCATTTGAGAGCAATTATCTAATTGTATTATGCCTACGCCTGATATGTCTTAACTTTCTATTGTATACACCACTCTTGGCTTTGGCTTCCATGACAGGCACTTCACCCTTATCACCTTTCCCGTGATCCTCCTCAACTCGAAGCCTCAAAATCAGATCCTCCATAGACATCTCTCTGCGCTTGTGCTTCAAGTAAATTTTGAAGTTTTTCCATTATGGAGGCAATTTCTCTATGATTGCTCCAACCTGGAAGTGTTCATTAATAGAACACCCCTCTACAAGCAAATCATGGATCAGAATATGAAGTTCCTCAACCTGTTTAATAACAGTCTTCGAATCAACCATGGCATACTTGAGAAATTTTCCAATCATGAACTTTTTGGCACCAACATCTTTTGTTTTGTATTTTTTTCTCAAGTAATTCCCAACATGTGCCAGATTCATGGTTGTGAGATAGAACAACATCTTCTATTGCCATCTCTTGAAGTCAATTCCCTTGAACTTTTTAGGCTTCTCGTCATGAGGATCCTTAGTCACCTCATTCACAGTCACTGATGATTGTGAATCCATCGAATACTGTCTTTAGATTGTTGGAAAAACAACAATCAGTGACTATTTAAAATAATAATATATTAACAATATATATGAATCAACGAAATAGATACAAACTGTAATACATAATACAGTAAACAATAACAAATGAAACTAACTTGGATTCGAGATAGAGGCTTGCAGATTTGATGCAATGTCCTAAGGACAATAATTTCACCCCTTCTCGGTGCTTGAAGTTCTACAGGTGACTGCCTCCCAAGATTCAACTATATGTATTCTAAGCCCTAGCACTTGGACTTAGAATCTGGCGAACTTTGTTTGTTTTCCTCTCAGACAAGATGAAATGTGCTTGTAGAATGCTTTTTCTGTGTTTTACGAATAAGGCTTTGTTCAATTTAAATAACCCTCTGAAATCTTATAAGAAGAGTCACAACTGTTAGAAAACTGGATCACAGTGGGCATGCATAAATTTGTTTGAGTTTATTATTTGCATTGTTTAATGTATTATTTGACTTAAGACCATTGCTCTGTTTCGAATTATTTGAAGGCCGGAGGCCTATTATGTAAATTGCATGTTGTTAACTTATGCATGCTGCCGGTTGTGGCTAATAACTGTGTTTTTAACAGGTTGAGAAAATTGGAAATATCCAATTTTCAAGGGAGGCTCTGCCGAAATTTTGGCAAAAAGTCTTGTGTCTTTAATAAGTGGGCCCGGCATCGGTATGATGCCTGAAATACCACGGGATTCGTCTCGGATTTCGAGGAATTCGGGACGGGTCCTGTCACAGGAGGGGTTGGTTTTGCCTGGACGATGCCTCCCAATTTATAGAAGGTGAAGGCTCTCTTTGGTTTCCAATAGGTAAAAGGAAGTGTTGGAGTTAGTCTATTTCTAAGGGGTAAAAGAGAGCATTGGGATATTCTTATTTCCAACAAATAAAGTTACGCATTGGAAAATGACTATTTTGTATGGGTAAAAGGAAGTGTTAGAATTGACTTGTTTCTAGTGGGTAATAGGGAGTGCTTGAAGAATATCTCATTTGGTCACCCACATTGGAGAACTCCAAGTAATGGGCTTGGACTTTGGTGCTCCCAAGTAGCTAGCCCAACGTCTCCATTATCCAAGAGCTTCTGTGGGCCTTATGGACCTCCATAACCTTCTACACCACAATCCCTCGTGCAAGCCTCGTAAACCACATGACTTGGATTCATGTGAGCTTGGTAAGTGATTGGCATAGGAAAAATGTATTATTGGTTTGACATAGCATACACACTATTTCTATATTTATTTAATAAATTAATTCCCAAACAACTTGGATTAATGTATGGCCAATATTATATGTTATATTAGCTTTAAATGTCTTTAGGCTCCCCGTGACTTTTTTTGGGCATCAACACATGTCACATGCATTATTGGTTTTTCTATGATGCATTGTAGTCTTATGGCTGTATTCACTAAAAGAAGATTACTTTAGGTTCAACGAAAGCAACAACCCTGCTATTATTCTTTGATATGGGAACGTGATTTTATATATATATATAAATTATTTTTTTTTGTGATTAAAGGATCACTGATGGAATGTTGATAGATAAAGCCTTGAACACTAATTTGAGCCCATAACTTGTTGTTTCGAAGAAAACACTGAGATGAGTCAAAATAACGTGGCAATTTGACATATCCAAAGCTCTTAGTGATTCTAGGGTTTGAAATAATACTAAAAGTAACTTTAGCTTTGTAATTAGCATTGTTATTCGTATTATTATTCAATAAGTTTTGAGGTTTCTCTCATTATTGCATTACGTTACAATAAATAAATAAATAAATAAACGAAGATTTAGTTTGTTGATGATGTTAACTAAAATCAAAACTTTTAAAGATTGTTGAAGAAGAAAAAAAAAATTGTACAATTTCCATGGAAACACATCAAGCACTAATTGCATCACTGCATGTCCACAATATAATGGCCACATCAAGCTTTTCAATCAGAATTTATTTTGGAGCAGAAAAACACACACTACTACATGAACTTTTTGGATGGTGATGGAAACTGTTCACTTTAATAAAAAAAATTTGCATTTTTGCTTTATCAATTTCCTTGGTGTTCAATGTGTTTAATTCCTTAGCCAAATAAAAAAAAAATTAACAATCTAGCCACAGCATGTGAAAGCTTTGGGATAGAAACAATCTTAAACTCTTGTAAATCTTGGTATGCACAAAGAAATCAAAGCAAAATTTGTGTCTCTTCCAGCTTTCAGAGTTGCAAAGTCTGTTATACAAGAATGGTAACCCTAAAGAGGAAGACAGAAAAAGAAGGGTATCTCAAAACTCAAAGAGGCAAAGAGCATTTAAGCAAAGTCTGGTTCGCCTTTTGCATGCTGACATATTATTGGATGGTCAGGCTCAGGCCTTGCTAGCTAAAAAGCACATCTTGGTGAAAATTTCTCAAAAAGGCAAAAGCATGCTGGCATATGTTAGGTGCTCTAGCTAGCTTAGCACATTTTGGTGAAAACTTTCTGCTTTCTGCTT
>NW_018921784.1:219084-250077 GCF_002207925.1 Prunus avium
GGCCAAAACAAATTGCTAACTCATTTTGCGCGCTGATAAAATCCATCCTGAGCATGGCTCTGTGTTTGCTAGGTAACAGACTCCATATTTATCCAATGGGGCTGAATTTTGGATATGTTATATTACACACCCATTGGAACAACTTTCATGAAGAATGTGGCCTCATCCGAGCTATGTAGGTTGCTGAAACAAAGCTTGCAATATGACCTACGAAACTGGGCTGGCAGGGGACTGTAGCCAAAATTGAGTTTGTCTTTAAGCTCTTCATCCATTCATCCAAATTGGGCCCTAACATGCATGGATTGCATCATTTACTATCCAAAGCCCTCATTATTACCTAAAGCTCAATGAACTGAAAGATAAACACAAAAAGGATTAAAAGCACAAGTTTAACTCAAAAACATAACCAAATCATAAGCTAGAATGGTACAAAATGATATGTAAATATGCACCGATCAATGCTCTGAATTACAAAATACTTGTATGCTATGTTTTCTTGGTTGCTGACTAGTCACTACTTAGATCTGGTGTTTTACTCTTATCCAATCTTAGAAAAAATAGTTTTTTTTCTTTCTCTTTCTTCCCTCCTACTCTCCTCACCTTCCCCTATACATACACTGCTCATCATAGTAATTTTATGGGCCACCAAGAAATTATAACTCATATTTTTGCTTAGTTTGACAGATAGTAAGTGTTCATGTTTCTTCTGTCCAAAATCAGAACTCATTTTTGCTCATTGTTTGAATAATATATATATATTCTTTTTCGAATTTAAATTGGTGCCTCATTAAGTTTTTGAAAAAGGGTCTGGGAGTGCAAATAGACTTGAAACAAGACTCCCAATGTAGAGAGTGCAAATAGACTAATTTAGATGACATGCCAAATTATAGTTTTGCCTAATTTTGAAATCTTGGTACTGACTTTTCTAAGGTCTAGGGTGCAAATCTAAATTGTGCACCTCTATCACAAAAAAAAAATTAAATAAATTCACTATTACATTCTAATAGGAACTCGAAAAAGCTCTGGAAAACGAACTGAATTGTGATCTTTGTAACGAAATATTGTTATCTGTATTTGTTAATTGCATCTTACATATCCAAGCTCACATTGGCAGAGAAATAAAGCATATGCTGCATTTACTATCCTGCAATTTTGTTCTTTTCAATTGGTGTAATATAAGAATGGTCACCCAAAAAAAGAAGACAGAAAAGGCATTGTAACTCAGAACTGAAAGAGGCAAAGCGCATGAAATAGCTGCTTGACAAGCTTTTGTTTTGTGCAGAGGGTGCCAAAGACATTTCTGGACAAATATGCTGAGAATCTGTCAGATCAAATACACCTTAAACTCCCATGTGGTTCAGAATGGAAAATCAAACTCAGAAGATGTAATGGTGAGGTTTGGTTTGGAAAGGGTTGGCCAGAGTTATCTGAGTTTTACTCTCTCAAAAAGGGCAACTCCTTACTTTTCCGGTATGAGGGGAACTCAAAATTCCACGTTTTGATATTTGATGAAAGCGGCTTAGAGATGGATTATCCCATAACTATATCCCTGACTGAAGAAACTGATGAAGAAGATGATGTTAAGTCTGTTGAAAGTTTGGAGTATTTTCCAACCTTCCCAAAAACTAAGCACAAAACTGGTCCTTCGCTATCTCCTCTGCCTCAAGAGAAAAGCAGAACAAATCCTCGTTCTTCATCAAAGCCATCATCTTCATCTTCATCTTCTGCCCATGAGTTCGTCTCTGCCAATGAGTTCGTCTCAAGCCACCCATTCTTCAAAGTCACTTTGGGGTCATACCTTGGGATGGTAAGGGTCATTGACAACAAATAATAATACAACTTCGTTTGGTCATTCAATACTAATATTGTCTATGTTATGCAGAATGTTCCAACTAGTTTTCGGAAGCATTTCACTACAATGGAGACCCAAATCGTGAGGCTTTGGGTCGGAGATAGATCGTGGCCTGTGAAACTGATTTTTCATCGTAACAACGGTCAATTAAGTGCTGGCTGGAGAGCATTTTCAAAGGAAAATTCGTTGAAAAAGGGAGATGTTTGCATCTTTGAGCTTATCAACACCAACAACGTTGCACTGGTGGTAAACATTTTTAGATGCTGATTATTCGGGGGTGCTTAGGGTTGATTTAAAGTCGCAGATTAGTACTGTTGGGGTATTTGTTAGAACTGTTGTTGCGAGGGATACCGTAAAAGATGATTTTCCAATGTAGCTGTCTTTTTAATTTCCTTTAAAAGTATTTTAAGTATAACATGTACCGTTAGCGACAAATTATCATAAAATAGTCTTCATTGAAATTTTATTAATCTAGTAATTTTCTTCTCTTTTGAAAGCATGAAAGTTTCTACTACAATACCGGAAAAACATGATGATTGAACCTCATGAAATAGATGATCAAAAATTTGTCAATTAAATAAAGAGAAAAACTACAAAGTTCATTTGAACAAACCTTTCCTCAATATGGTAATGTGGCTAATGAATCACATAAAGAAAGTTGTTTTCCACCGTGCTATGTCTTTCACGTGTAGTTTGCTTTCATTCTTTTTGTCTGTCATTTCCTTTTTCTCTCATTTGGCTCCCCCTACATATTCTTTATTTAGTGCCTAGGCAAAAGTAGCCTCAAGAAGTTAAAGCTTAAACCAAAACAAATTTACTCACTTGTTCAAATAAAATGAATACAAGAATTTCAACTAGACCAGTATATAAAATGAAGATCATACTCGCGAAATACATAATTTAAGGACAATAAATCAAATCAACACTTTTAAACTATTATCAATGTGCGATCTACGAGTTATCATGAAGAATCATAGCAACGGGCATGATATATGCCAACCTTTCATCCCATAAATGTATATCCCTTTCCAAAAGTCGAGATTTGTTGTATGCATTAGCTCTAGTATCTGTACAGTTATTCGAGTAGCATATACTATGAAAGAAACTATAACTGATTTAATAAATGTATAACTTAATCTTTAAGACAAACATATGGCGTCGACACTATGCGAGAAAAATGACCTTGAGAGTTGAGTGACTGCAACAGGCACAATAATCGTACATATCAAGTGACAAACACTTTAAAATGGATAATGGGGGCAGCATCTCCCTCCTTTAATCTTTTTTGAAAGAAAAAAAAAAAAAACTGGACATTGGGAGACACCTATCCCTTTCGAGAAGTTCGCGTTGAGGCTACAATGATGATGTTGCTCGGTAGATTCTTCCATTTCTAAGCTTGTTTTTAAGCAAGCCTATGTTCACTTATGTTTTTTTAGTAAACACTGTTTGTTTCGAATTTTTTTTTTTGGACTCAATTTGCGAATATCTTTCCAGTTGTAGTGAAACTTTACCTTGTAAGGTTTCATCGTAAACTTGAACCCGCTGTACGGAAAAGTCTTGCTTCTTCACAAGTTCTTCTCCAAGACTTTCAAATTCCAATTTCAAAGCTGAGGACGACGACAAGGAAACCATACAAAGTAGCTCAAGCTCAAGATGGGCTTTGTGGGTCTCGTTCAATTTTCCCTTCAATGCTTTGATGTCCTTGCATGGTATGCTTCTCTCTAAGAGAATGAAAATCTTGGGACAGTTGACTTGAGGAAATGTTTCTCAGAATACAAAATAATTTTTCATCATTTCATGTTGTTTGTGATTTCTTTTTTTGCAGGCCTCTACTTTCTCTGGTGTATCCTCTGTAAGCCTCTCTTCCCTCCCCACACATTTTTATTTTGTTTTGAAGAAACTCTGTTTTCATCCTTGTAGAATCCACTTTAGCATCTTTTACTTTGCTCTTGTGCATAATTTTGATTCTGGGTTTTTTTTTTCTTTACCAAATTAGAGTAATTTTTCGATATTACAATTTATGAAAATGATGATTTTGATAATTATTTTATTTTATTTATTGATGTTGATACAATGATGATGGTTTCCTTGATGTTTATTTTATTTTTTTGACAGATGTTGTTCCATTAGGGCGATTGAGGCCAATTCTGTTTCAGATTCTCAGAAGTTGAATACTTATTGGGTTGTCTTCTCATTGATTCTGCTATTTGAACATGCATTTATGAAGCTCCTAAAATGGTAATTCTGTTGTTTATTTTATTGCATTTGCTTATTCTGGTTTCCAAATAAATGAATAGAAAAGAATACAAAAGGTGAAAACTTGCATATTTTAGGCAACAGAAGCTTTAACAGAACTTTCAGCCAAGTTATTAGGAAAGCCTTTCTGGAATGTGAGTTTGAGTGAGGTGGTGAGTTTCCCCCCAAATTTTGCTAAATTAATTTGGTTGTCCATAATATTTGTTTCTTAGTACATACATGGGAAAGAAACAGAGATGTGGAAATAAAATTGAACAAGGAATCTCGAAGATTTCCTAGCCTTCACTAGAATCACAAGGATAACAGAAATTTTCACAATATGGCTGTTGTTCTCAATAGCTATGGAATTTTCAGATGTGAATTTGTGTGGCATATCAATTCATTGTGGTTTATTGAGACAAAACAGAGTCTCATAAAGAATTTTGAAGTTACTTTTTAAGACGGTTGTGATATATTGTGCATGTTTTCAGATATGTGGTAGCTTTCTGGCAATACATTCACAATTATATGGAGTCACATTTGGTCGTAAAAACACATTTTAAAAACTAACAGATATGAAAACATGCTGAAATCATAAGTTATTTGAAATTGTTCTCGTTGCTTTTTTCGAATTCAATTTAAACATATGAAATGGATGTAATTTATTCGTTCAGCTTCAGACTTCTTGTTCCAGAAAATGCCACATACCACATCTATGTACATAGTTCCACGGAGTTTTTACACAGAAACTTCTAGTGTTTTTTTCTTTTTAAGACTATGCTTTCATTTGTTTTTAAAAAAATGAAAATGAAATCTATTGAGTTACCGAGTTAGATATCAGTTAGGTCCTTTCGGGCATAGTGCTGACATTTGTTTAAACTCTTCATTGTTTAATGATCATGGGGAGCTATAAAATTTGTTTCATCTATTTATGTTCCCTGTTTTTCCATTTCTGTACCTGTCAGGCTCCCACTGTGGCCATACTTTAGGCTAATCATTGTCTTCTGGTTGGTGATACCTCATTTCGGTGGTGCATTTTATGTCTATAAACACCTTATCTGTCCATGCCTCTCCACGGACCTCCAAATTGTTGTCAACTGGTCTAACAAGCGGAAGAAATCCTCGTTTAACAGAGACAATGTTTTTACTGAGGTGGAGAGATGTGCACAGGAGAAAGGACCTGAAGCTCTAGAAGAAGTTGTTGCTTCCAAAGTAAGTATGTTGAATTTGGTGAAGAAAATATCTTGTTATGCCTACAGGTGTGTGCACTTGTATAAATGCTTTTAACTGTGGAAAAACACATTCTATGGAATCGTTGTCAGAGATGGACTAATAATACTTTTTTGCTTCAGTCTGAGAGAACAAAGTCAAATCCCGATGCGAAAGAGTTCAAAGCAGTTTCATCTCTGGAGAATAAAGAGGTACACTTTGTGAGATCCCTGATGCAACTCATACAATTTTCATAACACTTTTCTATACATTCCAGTGGTTTGTAGTTGATGTCTTTTGTTAGATGAAATCCTAGAACTGTAATCGTTGCAACAACCCCTGAATTTTGGCTTTCTCTGATTACTTCTTATGACTGAGAATTTCATTTTGATTTTGAATTATGCTTGATTTAAAGAGAAAATATTGTGAAATTAAGTTTGCATTTGCAATATAATTAAGAGCCTAATTTATTAATTTGATGAGCTAACCTCTAACCTTCCCTCGGTCTTCTTCATACAGTCCAAATCCAGAAAGCCTAATGTTGCACAGAAGGATATCAAAGCATTGCAGATGATTGTGAATTTTAAAAAAAAACCTAGTGTTCCACAAAAAATTTATGCTAACATTTTCTCTCTTTGACTTTCTTTGACTTTTTAAAAACTCTTTGTGCTAGTAGTCTGTTCATTTCCATTATCGCAACAGAATTTTGTATGCTTTATCTGAGAAGACTGGAAGCAGTAAAACAATTTTTCTTTTTGGACCTCATCTTCATTGAATTTGCAGGTTCGTCAGGCAGAGCCTAATCTCACTGGTACTGAAAACATCAGATTTCCCAGTATGGATGTTGAAGAAAAAGCCATTGGGGTTGCATCAGAGAGAGGAGTTCTGAACACTCCACCTTCAAAGAACGTTCAAGAGTGGACAAGTGCATTCAGTCAGGTAACAATCCAAAGTGATACAACTTTTAACTCCCACCCGGACGGTAAAATACACGAGGCTGTATATGAGAAACTGAAAATAGAGAACCAGGCTGAAGCTAAGCTCACTCAGACGGAAAAGGGTACATTTGCGGTCATGGAGACTAAAGAAAAATCTGTTGATGTTGCAACAGGTAGAGCAGTTCTTGAGTCTTCCCAAAATGTCCAGAAAGAGTGGACTTGTGCTCTCTGTCAGCTAACAACTCCAAGTGAAGCAACTTTAAACTCCCACCTCCAAGGCAGAAAACACAAGGCGGCATGTGAGGCACTGAAAGCAAAGAGCTGGCCATTTGCGCCGAAAATTCCCCCAGCTTCAAAGGAATCTCATCAACCTAAAGAGGAGCCAGGAAAGCGGCCAACGTTTTATTTACATTTTTGTTTCAAAAGAAAAAAGACTTATAGTATATTTCTTGTATAAAAAAGAAATTAGCCTACCCTTATAAAAATTCATGGGTCAGCCATTGCTCACATACACAATACCAAGATGCCAGAGGGTTTTGAACCTGAGACCACTGTTCTACAAGTCAAGATCATTTTCCATTGTATTAGACCAGTTGGCATTTTTAAGCCTATGTACACTTATGTGTTTTTTAGTAAACACATCTTATATTTTTTTAATAGCTAAAATTACTAAAATACACATGCCATGTCAGCACAGTTAACGGTTTGTTTAGGGGTGGGTATCGAGATCGGAAAACAGAAACATCGAGCTGGACCGAATGAAAAAAAGGGGAAAAAAATCGGTTAACCAAAAAAGTCAACAAACCGACACCAAACCAAACCAAACTAATTCAAACCGGTTCTAGTTCTGATTTCACACCTTACCAAACTGGACTAGACTGGACCGGTTGAGTATATTTTTATTTTTTTTACAAAATTATTTAAATCCAATGTTACATTTTTTTAATCTCATAACTAATATTTCCCCAAGCCCAACTTCAAAACATCTCTCTTTTCTACGCGCCAATATCTCTCTCTTGTATGAAATTGGATCATTTGTAAATTTTCAAGCACAAAAATTAAAATTTTAGTTGGAATTTATATAAAAATAATAATTCGGTCCAAAACTAAAAAAACTGAAAATCAGACTCGAACCCGTTCAAACCGAACTAGTCAGTTTCAATTTTTTTTTTTACTAAAACAGGATCAATTAAATAATTCCAGTTCCAATTTTGATTTGATGTGAAAATCAGACCGAACCAAATTGCGCCAAAAATATCGATGGTATTGGAAATATCGGTAGTCTAAAAGCACGGAAATTTCTATGGAAATATCGAGATATTATCGGTATTGATAAAAATTGAATAAAAACCACGGAAATTGTAAGAACAACTTGGAAATTTTTATTGAAACTTTGGAGGATGTTTATTTAGTCAATTATCCATTAGTTTATCACAAAAAATTGGAAGGAAATGCATTGCATGATGAGTTGAACTGATTTAAGTTGATTATATAGCGAGCTGACAAACACTGTGAGTGTAGAAAATATGTAGTAATTAATGAAAGAAGATTAAACACGCCATAATTATTTATATATAATGATTAATTTACTATAATATTTTACACTTTATACATTGCATGGTAAGATACATGAGTGACTTAGTACCACATAGAGTTCCTATGAGATTCAAATTTTTCACTATCTTCATCATCTCTATGTGTAGAGTAAGTGTATTGTGAAGAGTAGTCATCAAATGATAAATCCCCAAAATAGTTTTGCATGTAATTGTTAACATGTCACCCATATGAATCCGAGATTGGTTGACATTGTCCATAAGCAAAATCATTTAAAGATTAGGTCTCAGATTCTTTCCATGAGCCGCTCAATTCCATCCTGAAAGGGAAAGGTCAAAGGCTCACATTCTCATGTGAAAATATGATTTTTGCAAAAACAGTTCAAAACAAAACAATAAAAATATACATATTTTAGCATATTATCACAAAAACATAAGCAACATGGTGGTTAAGGCGTTGGATGAGTGAAATGGCAAGGGTTTGAATCCCCTTTGCATATGTGCTTTGTGTTTTTTTTTCTTCCTTTTTTCCATTACATCGATATTTTCGATATTATAGCGATATTTTAACAAAATATTGTTGAAGTGTGAGCGAAATTATCGACATTGATATTTTCCGATATTATCGATATTTATACGATATGTGTATAGATACATTCCGAAATATCCGTGACCTGAAAAAATGATAATATCCTCGATATTTCGTTGATATTATCGATATTTGAGACTATGACTGCGCCCACCCCTAGTATTGTTGATGGAAACTAACAAAAGTGATAAAGTGAGAAAATTTCAGCAATTTTTAGAGATTCTGAGGGTTAAATGAGAAAATTTCAATTTCAGGGAGTAATGTGAGACTAAGCGCCTGTTTTAGGGGTAAAACAATAATTAAATTTTTAAAAAACTCATTTTGCAAACGCGACTGCTGGCGTTTCATTTTTCATTTTGAGTTTTTCTATTTAAACCATGCACTTCTCTTTGTTCACCCCATTTTCTAAGTTCACCCCAACTTCTAATTCAAATTTTCACAGTTTTTAAGAAAACCCCACTATCTTCTCAAACTACACCTAAATAAACATGTAGCATAAAAAATAAAAAAATAAAAAACTCATCAACCTCACCCTCCACACCCAACACCCCACACCCCTAACCCCCTACCTCGCTATCTTGCCCCTCACACAACTCTAAGTTCACATCAATCTCACATTACTTAAAGAGATAAAAACATTGTTGTCAAACTCAATTGACGACCCACAAGCCACTATTTGCATACCGCATTTAGGGTTTGTGAAGAGAATATGAGAGTGCAGTAAGTTTCTTAGATTGAAAGAGAAGAGTAATCTGGAGATAGGGTGTAAAGGAGTTTGTGTTTTTCTAAAACTTAATATGTAGGGTGGTGAGGTGTGTGTATAGATGTACTAGGGTTAAGTATTAAGTTGGATGACATTTTTTGTCTTTTTACACAATAATAAAACTTAAGAGTTTAATAATTTAAGTATTGGGGTGAACAAAGAAAGTGTGAGATTTAAATAGAAAAATTCTTTCATTTTTTCGCCTTTTTGTATTTGTCGGACGACTTACTTTCCAGTTGTAGTGAAAACTTTACCTTTATCATAAACTTGACTCTTTGAACAAAGGTTCCACGCTGTACGGACAAGCCTTGCTTCTTCACAAGGTTTTCTTCTCCGGGTTTTTCGAATTCCGATATCAAAGCTGAGGACGACGACGACAAGGAAACCATACAAAGAAGCTGAAGTTCAAGATGGGCTTTGTGGGTTTTTTTGCATTTTTACTTCAATGCTTTGATGTTCTTGCGTGGTACGCTTTTTTCTAAGAGAATGAAAATCTTGGTACAGTTGAGTTGAGCAAATTTTCTTGTTCATCATTTCATGTTGTTTGTGATTCTTTTTCTGCAGGCCTTTACTTGCTCTGGTGTATCCTTTGTAAGCCTCTCTACCCCCACCCACATATTTATTTTATTTTGAAGAAACTCTGTTTTCATCCTACTAGTGTTTTTTTCTTGGGATAAATCCTACTAGTGTTCACTTTAGCATCTATGGAAATGGGGTTTTTTTTCTTTTTTTTTTGTCTACCAAAATGGGAGTAATTTTTCGATATTGCATTTTATGATGATGATGCTTTTGATAATAATTTTATTGTTTACTAATGTTGATACTGTGTTGATTGTTTTTTGACAGATGTTGTTCCATTAGGGCGATTGAGGCCAATTCTGTTTCAGATTCTGTGAAGTTGAATACTTATTGGGTTGTCTTCTCATTGATTCTGCTATTAGAGCATGCATCTATGAAGCTCCTAAAATGGTAATTCTGTTGTTTAGTTTATTGAATTTTCTTTTTCTGGTTTCCAAATAAATGATACAAAAGTTGAAACCTTGCATATTTTAGGCAACAGAAGCGTTTAACTGAAGTTTCAGCCAAGTTACTATGAAAGCCTTTCTGGAATGTGATTTTCCCCCCAAATTTTGCCCA
Organism: Prunus avium; assembly: GCF_002207925.1. Next base: position 229,361 of record NW_018921784.1, read on the forward strand.
ATTAATTTGGTTGTCCATAGTATTTGTTTCTTAGTACATAGAAGGGAAACAAATGGAGAAGCCGTAATAAAATTGAAAAAGGAATTTCAAAGATTTCCTAGCCTTCACTATAATCAAAAGGAGAGCAGAAATTTTCGCAATCTGGCTGTTCTCACGAGCTGGAATCTTGTGACTGGTATGGAATTTTCAGAAGTGAATTTGTGTGGCGTATCCATTCATTGTGGTATTATTGAGACAGAACAGTCTCATAAATAATTTTGGAGTTACCTTTTAAGATGGTTGTGATCTATTATGTGGTAGCTTTCTGGTAATACATTCACAATTATATGGTCACATTTGGTGGTAAAACACACTTTTTATATACAATAGTTTAACAGACATATGAAAGCATGCCTAAAGAATAGGATTGTTTAAAATTCTTCTCATTGCTTTTTTCTAATTCAATTCAAACTTATGAAATGGTTGTAATTTATTCGTTCAGCTTCAGAATTTTTGTTCCGGCAAATGCCACTTATCAAATCTAGAGAGTTGGTATCAGTTAGTTCCTTTTGGGCATAGTGCTGACAGTTGTTACAACTTTTCTTTGTTCAGTGGTCATGAGGAACTATAAAATTTGTTTCTATGTTTCTTAATTTTCCATTGCTGTACCTGTCAGGCTCCCTCTGTGGCCATATATTAGGCTCATGATCGTCTTCTGGTTGGTGATACCTCATTTCGATGGAGCTTTATATGTCTATAAACACCTAATCTGTCCATGCCTGTCCATGGACCTCCAAATTGTTATCAACTGGTTCAACAACCGGAAGAAATCCTCGTTTAACAGAGACAATTTTCTTGCCGAGGTGGAGAGATATGTAAAGGAGAATGGACCGGAAGCTCTGGAAAAAATTGTTGCTTCCAAAGTAAGTAGGTCGAACCTGGTGAAGAAAATATGTTGTTATGTATCATAGGAATAAATTAGTTTTTAGAATATGCCTACAGGTGTGTGCACTAGTATAAATGCTTTGACCTGTGGAAAAACATATTCTATGGAATCGTTGTCAGAGATGGACTAATAATACTTTTTTCCTTCAGTCTGAGAGAACAAAGTCAAATCCCGATGCGAAAGAGTTCAAAGCAGTTTCATCTCTGGAGAATAAAGAGGTACACTCTCTGTGATCCCTGATGCAACTCATACAATTTTCATTACACGTTTCTATACACTCCAGTGGTTTGTATTTGATGTCTTTTCATAGATGAAATTCTAAAACTGTGATCGTTGCAATAACCCCTGAATTCTGGGTTTCTCTGTTTACTTCTTCTGACTGGGTTTCTCTGTTTACTTCTGACTCAGAATTTCATTTTGATTTTGAATTATGCTTGATTTAAAGAGAGAATATTGTGAAATTAAGTTTGCATTTGCAATATAATTAAGAGCCTAATTTATTAATTTGATGAGCTAACCTCTAACCTTCCCTCGGTCTTCTTCATACAGTCCAAATCCAGAAAGCCTAATGTTGCACAGAAGGATATCAAAGCATTGCAGATGATTGTGAATTTTAAAAAAAAACCTAGTGTTCCACAAAAAATTTATGCTAACATTTTCTCTCTTTGACTTTCTTTGACTTTTTAAAAACTCTTTGTGCTAGTAGTCTGTTCATTTCCATTATCGCAACAGAATTTTGTATGCTTTATCTGAGAAGACTGGAAGCAGTAAAACAATTTTTCTTTTTGGACCTCATCTTCATTGAATTTGCAGGTTCGTCAGGCAGAGCCTAATCTCACTGGTACTGAAAACATCAGATTTCCCAGTATGGATGTTGAAGAAAAAGCCATTGGGGTTGCATCAGAGAGAGGAGTTCTGAACACTCCACCTTCAAAGAACGTTCAAGAGTGGACAAGTGCATTCAGTCAGGTAACAATCCAAAGTGATACAACTTTTAACTCCCACCCGGACGGTAAAATACACGAGGCTGTATATGAGAAACTGAAAATAGAGAACCAGGCTGAAGCTAAGCTCACTCAGACGGAAAAGGGTACATTTGCGGTCATGGAGACTAAAGAAAAATCTGTTGATGTTGCAACAGGTAGAGCAGTTCTTGAGTCTTCCCAAAATGTCCAGAAAGAGTGGACTTGTGCTCTCTGTCAGCTAACAACTCCAAGTGAAGCAACTTTAAACTCCCACCTCCAAGGCAGAAAACACAAGGCGGCATGTGAGGCACTGAAAGCAAAGAGCTGGCCATTTGCGCCGAAAATTCCCCCAGCTTCAAAGGAATCTCATCAACCTAAAGAGGAGCCAGGAAAGCGGCCAACGAGCAGTGCATCAAAACAAAAAGTTATTATAGATGAAAAGGCGCAAAGCCAGAAAAATAGCATTCCAGCTTCAGGTACAAAGACTTCTGATAAATCTAAAGAGGAGCCAGCAGAAGGTGCATCCATCAATGGAAGCCAACAAGGAAACCCGATTGAAGTTCCAAGCATGAAGGATTTAACTCTATCGTGCAGTGTTTGTAATGTGCACTGCCCCAGTGAGATTGTCATGGCATCGCATCTCAATGGCAGAAAACACCAGAAAAAGATGCAACAACGACAACAGAACCCAAATTAAGTTCTAAGGAAGAATGATTTTTTGTGGAACATAAATCGCCACCATTGAGAATTGAGTTGTAGTGACACACCACAACCCACTTAACTCGTTTTACGTGTATTCAAAGCACTAAAATATTGCCAACGGGGTCAGTCCAATGGAATTGACTTGCAGACCAGTGATCTCAGGTTCCCATGGCACTTTGATAGTGTGTGTTAGAAATCTCATTTCCCCTTGTAATTCCAACTATAGCTTGTATTTGGGATTTTTTTTTTAAACCTATAAAATATTTTAACAATCAAAGGACCTCTTTTATTCCATATTCCAGATTGGTTATCTATCATGTTTCAGTTATAATTTTTAATTGGTTTCTTCTGGATGCTAGTTGACAATGACATTAGCAATTTCAAGTTGTCTCAATACTCACCCCTTAGAGAGCTGGTCTTCTCATTTTTAATATTTTTCTTTTGCTTTTTCAAGACAACTCGACTTTTAGACTCATCTGCCGACAGCATCACTATCAATCATAGAGGTCTACGCAAGTAAAAAACCTTACAGTAACGTTTTGCCATCCTACACTATGACACGTGAAAAAGTTCTATTTGTCATTGCGTTATTAATTAGGGATAGCACAGGGTAGAGATGATACTAATTTCCCAGGGGGGAATGTTTGGTTTGGATGAATATTAATTCCATTCTTCATCAACTTTTAAAAATTATGTAGTTAACATTTTGGTGAAACTCCTTACAGTAATTCGTTATGCCAAATTTCATCTTTTGACTGAGCTCCGGAATGAGTATGCCCAGTTGGATCATTCATTCCCTCATCTGGCCATATTTAACTAAGTGTGCTAGGTCACCTCTTTTTAATGAGTACAGTTTCTTGCTTAAACATATATTTTGCCCTATCAAAACCCCCACCTCACAAAAGGAACTACCACAGTAAAAAGAAAAACGAGAGCCTCGAAACAAAGAAACCAAATGTGGAAGAAAGCACAAAATATAACAGGAAGACGACCTTGACATTGATTTATTGTATTGTTCAGATGAGTTCCAGAAAGGGACATGTATGTTTGTAATCATGGTAACTATGCCTTCTGAGAAGTAGGCATTGCGAGATTAACTACACCACTGCCGGGTAAATTCTTCCATTGCTGAGTTACTGTTTTGATCTGGGTGAAAAAGTTAACACCAGCCTTACCTGTAATGCATACAAAAACTCTTCATAATTTACCAGAACGACATAATTCATTATATACAACCATTTTTTGAACAATAACTACTCAAAAACAGATTGCTACCATCATAAAAAGAGTTGAGTAACAGGTGGAAGAGATATTTTACCATAGAAATTCAGATCGCCTGCAAAAGATGCCTTGTTGCCAGTAAAAGAGAAAAATGGCAAGGGAACTGGAATAGGAACGTTGATTCCAACCTATTTCATACTCAAAACAAGTTAGAGAGTGATATAACGCGTCTCTTTATTTGCCATATTAACTTGCAAATTCAGCAGCAGCAGATGCTCAAAAGACTTAGTTTACCTGTCCAGCCTCTATCTCAGTCTGAAATTTCCTTGCAGCTACCCCAGATGTAGTAAAAATAGAAGCTCCATTGCCATATCTGTAAAAAAAAAAAATCACTCATGTAAACCACATAAAATATCTCTTCTAAACTAACGCTATTTAAGGCAACAAGAGAAGCAATAATTAGTACTTGTTTCTGTTAACAAAGCTTATTGCCTCTTCTAAGCTGTCAGCCTGACATTAAGAAGAACAAAGGATGTGTTAACAATCTCCATACCACGCAAGGAGAAAGATGACAGGCAAAGAAACAGGAATCCAGTCAATCAACATACCTCCGAGCAAAGAAGAACTGGACCAAAAATTTCTTCCTGCACAAAAGAAGGTAGAAAATAATCAAGTTCCTTCCAACATAAAGATTCAATTGGTTTTCATCCTTAGAAATTTCAGTCCATATCAACATATACAAACAAATACAAGGTGCTGAATCTCTTGGTATCCTACCAAATATGTGCCTAAGAACTTGGGTCTTTTTAATGGAGAAGGCAACCCCTACTGGTTAGCCAACAACCACCATCTGTTTTGAAAATACAATGGAAAAATTTAAAGGGAAAGAGACTAAAAATCTGAAGAAAAAAAAAAAGATACCTTGTGGCACTCCATGTCAGCTGTAACATTTGATAAGATTGTGGGGCCAATGAAATTTCCATGCTCATATCCTCGAACCTGTTTGTTACCAATGATGAATAAGTAGATAAATGACCAGTTTATCTTTAGAAAAGCTGAGTCAGGCAAGCACATTAACCATCTAATATAACATAGAGAGGGGAGAGACTTATCATTAAAATGTCAAAACTATTTTGTGCTAGCATGTTAGCAATAAGTGGGAAGCATCAAAATATAAAATGCTACCGCTATATTTCTGCCATCAAGCAATAGCCTCGCACCACTTTCAACACCAGACTGGATTAATTTGCATATCCGTTCCTTTGCCTGTGAACGAATCCAGTAAAAATTCATTAACAGAAACTAAAGAGTGAAGCCAATGTCAACCACATGAAGCATGCACTTTAACAACTAATATGTTATTTGGTTAGTCATTCATGTAAATGTGAATAATTTATAGAAAGAAGACTTAAACAATGTCACTCTTTGGTAACCTAATTGGTAGTCTGGGAAAGGGAGGAAAAAGGAAAAAAGACTTTTAAAGTGCTTACTTGTTTGCTAATTACGGGACCAAGGTCAGCATCAGGTTCTGTTCCAGCACTTACTTTCAGAGCTTTGGCAGCTTCCACAAGTTTGTTCTCCCTGGAAGAGTTTAATAGTTAAAATCTAATGTCAGTCTTCAAACTCAATTTTCTTTTTTCTTTTTAAAATTTTTTAAAAACGCCTAGATTACTTGGAAATAACAAGATATCTGGGACACCAATGATTGAGAAAAAAAAACAAAACAAAACAAAAAACTGCAACGACAGAATATAGGTCACTTCTTAAAATGTTCCATAGAACTGATACTTATTTTACTAAGCACTAATAGATACTAATAAGGTGAGTACAGAATTGAATTCATTTACCCTAAAATAGATAACAAAGAATTGGAACTTAATCATGTTCATTTCCTAGTCTGCTTTTACATTGTGTTTTTTAATAAATTTAAAAGAAGCTTTCATAGAGTTTGTAGAAATAGTAAAAAGTTCCTTTGCTTGACAAGTGAAATGAGCCATTTTCAGGAGGAAAAGACTTGTCACAACAGGGATGGTTAACATGTATAATTCAGATACTTCAAATGTCTAAAGCCATTTTCCAAAGTGAGGAATGTGTAATGTTTTTATTTTGAATCTACATGAAGGTTAGATAAGGTTCTACTAAAACCTTATCTTGGATAAGTTTTTTTGGAGGAGTCATCTAGGAAACAAATAAGGGTGAATATTGGTTGGTCTTCTCAAGCACCACTGAACTCTTTTTGGAGAAGCCTTTTAGAACATAGAACATTGCCAGAGCAGCAAGTGGAGATGGATTTGAAAAGGTAAGGACATCGAAGGTCAATAAAAACCTTACTTTGGTAACACTCTGAAGGTAAGTTTAAAACTTTCAACCTTCAAAGAAAAGGATATGCGAATGTGGAAGGCATAAACCTTAATGAAACTAAACATATGGAAAAAGAAAAGAGAAAAAAAAAACATAATACCATGACTTTGAACCTCCAACAAAGACAACTGTGCTGAGAGCCATGCACCGTTGTCCTGCAGCACCAAAGCCAGCAGCAACTAAAGCATTCAAAGTAGCATCAGCACTTGCATCAGGCATGACAATTGCATGGTTTTTCGCCCCCATATTAGACTGGAAAAGTAGTTAACCAGGTAACCAATTCATTTCACTTTCAACTGGCACAAGGGTATGAAAGCCACCAATTGGCTCATAAGAGAAACAGTTAAATACAAAGCGGACTTACCTGAACACGTTTCCCTTTTGCTGATGCTCTTGAATATATGTGCATGCCAGCCTTTGTGATGTAAACATAAGAACATTGTGTAAGAGTATAGCCAGGCCAACTGATACATCAGAATCAAATTGCAAAAAGAAGAAGAATTTTTCCTTTCAAAAAATTAAATATGATAAGAGCATGCTCCTTTGTACCAGAAACATAGTGGTTGACATGCAAACTTATAGGTCTGAACAAAAGTTCACAACCAAGGTAAGAATAGAAATATTAAATCCGACAGATAAATTTATTCTGTAAGTAAACAAACAATTGTTGGAACAAATTAAAGGTGTCAGAACAGAAACCAACAAATTAATCACTCAAAGCAACATTTGAATTTGTCTTGCCAAAAAAATGTCTGGAAAAACATTTTTATCATACTTCTAACTCTAAGCAACTTTGCATCCTAAAGTAAACATATTGGGGTCTACTTTGAAACTAGGATCACTTCCACAAACAAACTATGAGTTCATAAGAAAATCTCAGTGACGTGATATGCCTGTCAACTGAATTGAAGACTTTATGTAGGGGTGGTGAGTACAACATGAAAACCACAATAGTTAGCTACGTATTGGAATAACTATTGAGTTCAGGTATTTTTAATTTCTTTTTGGGATTGAAAATAAATTGAAACACGCATAACGGTCCAGAATGTTAAGACTACAAGGACTATTAGTGTTGTTAACTTAACATTGCAGATTAAGATGATAAAACTACACATAAAAGTACATACAGAAATTGGAATATGGATGTAATCACTGTGAGAAAACTTACAGTATTAGAACCCACAAATGATACAGCTTTTATATCCTCGTCATCACAAATTGCATTGACAATATCCTGCCACAATGTAATATACATTCAGGGAAACCGATTCCACTAAAGGTACCAAACTTCTGATATGAAAGCTTCCAAAAAATTTAAAAGTTGTCTTTGGAAAAATCATTGCAAATATAAACACAACTGTACAACATATGGTATACGTCACTGTTGGGATTTACAGGTGCAAAACTCTTAGCTTCTCTTGCTCACACTTTTTCATGCAACCAAACTACATTTACATTTCTAAGGTATATATACAGGGTTTAGAAATAATAAGTTATCAATAAAAGTAGCAGCGAAGCTTTCCTTCACAGGGAAGGACATCACGTGTCATCTGCTTCACTGTTAATATTTGGGGCCCACAATAATGATTTACACAAAAAACTACAGCCCCAAGCAAGTGAAAAAATTGGCTTCTTTTTGTGGATCCTTCTACTTTTATTCTCACCAATGACCCATGAGATGGCAAATATATCCAAAATATATATAAAAAAGATTTTCAACATCTTCGGAGTAAATATCAATCAAAATCCTACATGAATCATCAAGATCATCTGGCCATCTAGTTAGGCACAACTTAAGACAATAAGGTATAGTAGGGCTAATAAAAGTAGTTTGAGAACAATCATACATTGGTTCCATGAACAATATTTAAGACACCATCAGGCAGACCAGCCTCCATTGCTAACTCTGCCAGAATTACAGAAGCCCCTGCTCAAAAGAAAATATAACAGATCCTTTTTTAAAAAAAACCATGGAGATTAAAGTGTATCCATGCACGCATGAACTGACCTAAAATAGATGTAAAAGAAAATTTAGAATGCACAACGACCATGCTGTAACCAGCGTACATGCAATGAAGAAAAAAAAAGTAACAAGTCAGACAATCAAGATGACATCCAAGGGAATCTATCAATATATGACTGATGATTTCCGTAGATCCTTGGATCTGATATATTTTAGCAAAGTTACCCTATTTATGCTATTTAAGCACAGTGCAGAAAATAAGCATTTAGAAATATCACCCTTCAAGTTTCCTGAAGATCAAAGTTCTTGTTATAAATTCAACAAGTTCAAACAGAAACAACATCTACAGTGTCAAAAAAAAATCTATAACGATCTATCATCAAATATATTAATATGAAATATAGATTGATATATGAGAACACAAACATCAGGGTGCAAATTAAATTTTTTAATGAACTTTTTCTTGCTTCTATGGTTTTATGAAACAAAAACTTGAGGGAGGTAATGCTCCAGGACTAGATACACTGAGTTCTAAGTAAACCATAATCACCTGGATCTTTTTCTGATGGCTTTAAGACAAAGGTATTCCCACAAGTAACTGCAAGTGGGAACATCTGCAATAAAATCAGGAAAGGATTAGAAACCATTGATGTTTTCTTTTTCTTTATTTGAAGGAATGGAAAGTCAATGAAGTACCATTTAAGAAATAAATTTATAAATAAAATTTTAAAAAAACCCTGGTGTTTGTGTGCTTGTGAGAAGCAACTATAAAGACAGAGATAGAAGGATTCACTGCTCGATCAGATGCATTATTGCAGTTTCAGCATGCTTAAGCATTTAGATGATTGGTGAATATACAATGTTTAAATAAAATTTTGACAAGAAACCAAAAAGAGGGGAGAAAGATAGTAAGGATAAATCATGTATATGAAAAGGAAAGGAAAAACTGATGGTCATTTCGATTCAATCATGTCAAAGGGGAAGAAGATAGTGAGCTCACCCATAAGGGAATCATTGCCGGAAAGTTGAAGGGACAAATACCAGCACAAACACCAAGCGGCTCTCTAATACTGTATGTGTCAATTCCATTTGATACGTTAGAAACATACTCCCCCATTTGCAGAGTTGCCGTACCACAAGCATGCTCCACCACCTCTGAATAAGAAACCAATAAATTCTCAGAGCTTCAACATCACCCACTGAACTCCGTAATTATCCTGCAGAGAATCTTATTGACAACAAAGTACAAACACTGACCTAGCCCACGAAACACATCTCCATGTGCATCCTTCAATGTCTTTCCCTGTTCAGTGGTAATATTCAAGGCAAGCTTATCCTGAAAACAGAATAAAGAGATTTGTATTACTCAACCAACTGTATCCTTATTTAAATGTACAGAGAAAGACTATTTCAAAGTTCAAACCCAGTGCACTTACAATGTCTCTCCGAATAAGCTCTTGGAGCTTGAACATGACACGTTGACGGGCCGTAACTGGTGTGTGGCGCCATGATTGAAAAGCCTGCTTTGCTGCAGACACTGCAGCTTTAAACTCTTCATTTGTGGTCAAAGGAACTTGTGAAACAACTTCTTGTGTTGCCTATGACCAAGTTTTAAATACAAGATAACAACCATGAATTCTGTAAAGTTAACAAAAAGAGAGAAGAGAAAAGAAGAACTGAAGCATATTATGCACTTACAGGGTTGATAACATCAATGGACGCAGATGATTGTGATTTAACAAAACTACCTCCAATTAGATTGGGAACGCTCTGATACAACATAACCAATTAAAATTAGATTAAATGAGAAAAATGAATATACATTTTACAGTAATTCTCCAATCTGAACCTTCCCAACAGCTGCTTCCATTTCATTTCTCTTCATCTTTTCGATTTTAGACTATTTTCTCAACGGCCAAACAAATCATGATAACCGAAGTCTACTCAGTAACAGTAACCATGAACCCACTTGAATACAAACAAATCATGTACTCGTCAAAATAAAAAAATACATAGTCAAAACTACAAGCTACATGTGCGCGAATGAGACATCATTTTCCCGAGAAAGAGTTTATTTTTCCTAGAAAACAAACAGGAGCTAAGCCAGGCTAAGATTGATTACCGGAGGGCTACCCTGCTTGGAAGACGGCTCGGCAGCTGTGGAGAAGTGAGAGCTTCTGAGAGCAAAGATCGCAGGCCTCAAAGCCTTCAAATTTCTCACTGCAACACAACAATATTAACACGTTGCAATCAAATTTCAAATCTTTTTTTTTATCAAAATCATCTTTGTTTTAACTTGTGTACCTCTTTGAATTGAAAGCTGCAACATTTTTCCTTCTTCCCTGTTTTTTCGTTTCGCTCAATTTGATGAAAAGTGTCACTGACTTGGAAGCTTTTATGAGTTGGCGAGAAACAGCCACCCTTGATGACTGAGTAACTGCAGTGTATCAATCTCTTCGTATGTTATCCGACGGCCAAAATTTTGCTGACTCAACTGGGCCAACCTGTCTGATTGGAGGGACTTTCTGATTAAAAATTTAGGGGGGTGTATTCAATTATGATTTAAAAAGATTATTTTGGGATAAATAAGTCTTGTGGTATTCAATTAAGACTTTTAAATAATCTAAACAAATCTTGTAGTATTCAATCAGGACTATTAGGATTTTTTAAAGAGGGTGTCCAAATCTAGTGGTATTCAATCAAGACTTTAAACAAGTAACAAAAAGTCTTTTGGTATTCAAAACCTTGTTAATTTCGAAGGATTTTTTTTAAATATAGAATTGGTGTGACTTTTTAGTGGGAGGTATAAATATCAAATCCTATAAAAAATCTCACCCTAACCCATCAGACTTTTCACGTGAGATTTTTTTCGGCTCTTCGTGAACAAGGTATTGCTTCCTTCTCGTGCTATGTCTTCTTGCGTTTATTGTCTGTATATTTGTTCATGTATATGTTCTGTGTCTATGGCCCTTCGTGGGTTAGTTGCTACCTTTTCCATGCTTCGTAGGTCTGTGTCTGTGGCCCTTCGCAACAATAGCTGTTACCTATTGCATGCCACGTTTGGTCAACCCAGTCGAGAATACTATTGTTTATATGTGGCGTCTTTGTTTATATGGCGTCTTTGTTGCCACAATTGTTTTTGTCTTTTGGAAAATTTTGGTATTCGTTTTCTATATCTTTATCGAGGACCAAGAGATTGACTTATTCCATTAACCATGCTGACATCTTACAGTGATGGTTGCTTGTTTTGAAAAATCAACTGAGAATGAATAGATAATGGAACCATAAAACTTGATACATGTGGACACACACTTGTCGTTTTCCAGTACTCTCTTTCTTTCTTGGTATCCAACTAATATATAGTAGTTTGTATTTCTTCAATGACTTTAATAATAAAATAGCACTCAAGGAATGACCAGACCAACATATGTTTATTATTCTTTTCTTTTTTTTTCTTGTTTGGTATGATATGTATTCTTGTGAAATAACTAATAAATTTATTACATATGTTGTAGTAGTAATTTAATGGAGGATTCACAACAAGGAAATAACAAAGGAAAGGGCAAAGAGAAAGAGAAAGAGAACTATGAATCTTGGACCATGGACGATACCAATGAGTTGTTGCACCTCTTGATGGATGCTATCAATAGTGGATTGTGTGATGCTAATGGGTCACTTAGCAAGGAAAATGTAGAAAGAGTGTGTTTGGGCCTAAATTTGGTGCGCCCAGTCCAAAGTCAAAAAGCCCACGTCCATTTTGACAACCACCAACAAAATCAGGCCAAGACCGTGTTTTCGAGCCCAACATAGGAAGCCCAGAAACTATTAAAAACCGCAAGGATGGCCTGGGCCTCGAAAGGAACCCAAATTGAGCTTGAACCAAAAATGGGCTTGGCAGGTTTTAAATTAAAGAAAGAAAAGAGAAGCCCAAGGGAGAAACATACCTATGTGACTTACCTGACTTTGAAAAGTCAAAAATTTCAACTAAAGTCACAAAGAGAAGTTACAGGAATTTATGAATACACGCTTGCAGAAAAATTTCTCCAGTCTTTTACAGGCAGAGAAAGATCAAAATCCTTATATATATATATAGAAAATTTCGGCAGACACTATTCTCAAAGGATACGCAGATTGTGTTTTCTAAAAAGAGAGATAAGCAGGAAACATGGAGTTGCTGAAATGGAAAATCACACTCACCATCACAGTTTGAAAAGCAGTTAGATTGGAAAAAGGATGTATGGCGCCCCATCAAAATACAGGGAAGTGACTATCTCAGGAAATGATCATTGAGGGCCTAACTGCCAGAAATTGATAAAACTCCCTTTCTTTTTCTTTTAAAACTAAAGATCTTTTGAGATTGTTTGCCGCCCATTATTAAAAGAATTAAAACTCCCGCTCCCAAAAAACATTTCTTATAAATACAAGAGAGAGTGAACAGAGGAAAGACAATAAACACAAGATTTATTTGTGTTGAAGAAATGCTTGCAGCTGCAATGAGAAGATGCTAATGCATGGAGGGCTAGCATAACTTTAGATATGTGGAGAAATGCTATTTAGGATGACATGAAGCTACATCAAATTGGCTATTAAAAGATTGGAAAATTTGTATTGGCTTTTACTTTTCTTTATTTTTCATTTCTTTGTTATCTTTTTTATTGACTCTTGTAACTTTGAATGTTTGCTTTTATTTATTGTTCCATTTCTTTGTTATCTTGAACCAATTGACTTTCGTGCATCATTGAAGTAGACCGCCATTGCTCATCATCCGACTAAGTTGGTCGGTTAGCATCATAAAAAATAAAAAATCCATGTGGTCCTTTCAAATCTTATAAATTCTTATGATATAAATCTTTTCAAATCCAAACGTAAAAAATCCTGATTATAAAAATCTTTTTAAAAAATCTTGATAGTCATTACATTCCTAAATAGTCTTTTAAAATCCACTGGACTTTTTTATCCATAAATAGTCTTTTAAAATCTCAATTGAATACACCCCCATTGCTGACTATGAAGCACGATATATATGCATACACCAAATTTTCATGTTAATCCACTGAGAGAGTGTTTTCTTTTATATTTTTTGGATTAACTACATTTTATACCCTTGAGGTGTGGCCATATCAAAATGGATCACGAAGTTTCAATTTCACGAAGAATGAAATGAGAGCATAGAATCATTGCAGGAATAGATGTATTTTCCCACTTGGGTTACAAATCCTTTGCAATATATTAAAAACTTTTAACAGTAATGTTATGGACATCAACTTACATACCAACTGTTGAAAGTTTGAATGAAATTCAAGGACATTTGTCTTATATTGGTAGAAAGAAGAAAGAGTGAGGTCTTTATAAGTGTGGAAATCCCACACTTAGTAAATAGAAGTTGGACTAAGTGGAAGCCAATTAGGCTTCAAATTCGATTTGGGTATTGAATATTATATAAATAATATTTAATATTTAATTATAAAAAAGATTGGCCTTGGACCTTGGGGCACTTGGGCACTTCATATTTAAATTAATTTTTTTAGTTTATAATGAATAATTTTTTATTAATTCGGATTAGTTTAATTAATTATTTTTTTAACAATTGTGACTCTTCTAATAAGGTTTTAGAAGTTTATTTAAATCAAACAAGGCCTAATTCGTAAAACACATAAAAAAAAGCATTCTACAAGCACATTCATATTGTTTGAGAGGAAAACAATCAAAGTTTACCAGATTCTAAGTCTTGTGCTAGGGCTTAGAATACAGATAGTTGAATCCTAGGAGGCAGTCACCTATAGAACTTCAAGCACCGAGAAGTGGTGAAATTACTGTCTTTAGGATATTGCATCAAATATGCAAGCCTCTATCTCAAATTCAAGTCAGTTTATTTATTTATTGTTTACTATATTTCAAATTACAGTTTGTTATAAATTCAATTTCGTTGGTATTTATATATTGTTGATATATATATATATATATATATATATATAATCATTTTTATTAGTCACTGATTGTTGTTTATCCACCAGTTTTAATGCTATTCTATTGCTATTTTTATATACACAAGGGTTGCACTGATAGTTCAGTGATTGGTATAGTTATTATTAGTGTACAAATATTTGAATATAGTGTTCTTCATAAGGGAAAAAATAAAGCTATTGATAACACTAGTAATCGGTAGGGTTACAAGGAAAGAAATAATATATATATTTGGGTTGTAATGATGTGAATATGGTTTAAAAACAGCAATAAAATGCATGACAATGATCCCAATACATTAAAAACAAAAAACAAAAATTGCTACGGTAATAAATAAGCGAATGAGTTTAAGGAAGTGTAGGTGTAAGTTGAAATTTAGACGATAATTTGTTTGGAAGATTTGGTAGTTCCATTAGTAAAATCCTAACTGTTATTGCATGCCAGTAGATGGAATGCAAGAGTAACATGAAATAAACAAAGAATGAATTTTGAGATTTTTTATGTGTCACAAAGGAAGTGTTGTGTTGGAGATGTTGCTGCTTTTAGAGGGGCCTCTTGAATTTTTGTGGACTGATTATCTTATCCATTTTATTAATCATTTTATCAATCATTAGTGTTGAATGGAAAGTTCTAAAGTCATACCTTAAGTTAATTACCCTTTTAAAATAGGTGTGAAACCATGGTGATTCATCAAACTCTTGTCCATGTCAATTTTTTATTTTTTGTCTTTGAACATATTTGTTTTTATCTTTGAAATTTAATTGTACTTCTTTTACCTACTTTTAGAGGTGTAGATATATCGAATTTTCTTGAGGACACTTACGTACTAAGTACATATATGCAGTACCCACCGTTGTGTGCCCAAGAAAAACCGGTAGATATATAACTTCCCCTTAATTCTAATACCTATAATGTGATCTACTCGAGATCGTCCAACAAGAAAAGGCTATAAATATTTCAACACAAATATGAATATCATTACCACACACAAGAGAAAAAGTTACCATAAATATGTATTTCAGTACCATATAATAATTTTTTCATACTCGCAAAGAAACCAATATATACATCTCTCTCACGCTTATTTTAAGGAAACTTGAGCTTGCTAACATAACGGGGAGGAAAAGGATATAGAGAACACGATAAATGAGAGACTTTTCATGGCCCGCGTCCATGCTCAGCAACAGACATAATAGAGCACACTGTTTGTATTATGGTGAGTATGAGGAGAACAGCAGCTGCAATGACAGAGATAGCTGCCCAAGGAGTGTTGAAATAATTTTGCCTCAAATTTGTCATCATTTTGGGCCACGTCAAACTGCAGTACTTGTTCAGGCCTTCACCAAGATCAGGAAACGTGAAGTTTTCAGATGCATAAACCCCAATGCCAATGTTGCTAAACAGAGTAACCACCTGTCTGCTGTCACCTAGAATATTTTCAAAAATTTTATGTTCAACAAGCAAATCCACGTCCTTTGGGCTCTTCACTAAACGGCCCACGACGTTCATAAAATCACTTACATAACAGGACTTACGCATGCAATAACATTGTTCAAAGGCAAGAAGATTTCTAAATGAAATCTCTGTGTCATCGCATATTGTCATTTTTGAAATTTCCAGAATCCCATTACTGAATCGTATGTCAAATCTGTTTTCACTTGATATCACCTTAAGCTTCACTCCCGCATCGCATAGGTCTGTAATGCTGGGTATGGTTAAAGCATTTCCATGTACTTCTGATCTCATGAGTGGTTGGCAATGGCATACCAATCTTATAAGATCCAGAAAATGTTCTGCTTTATAAGGAGAAGAACTTATTCTCTTCTTATTGACCTCTAGATCTTCGCCGCCAACGAGACTTGATAAAGAAATTAAGAATAGGAGAAAATGATCAGTTATTGAAAGCCTAGTCTCAAAATCAGAAGAGAGTGTAGTTTCTTGTAGGTCAAAAAGATCCTCAAGAATGAAGAATGGCAGTTGATTTTCAAGCAAAAGCAGGTCAGGCAATAGATCCAGCAACATCATTGGTTTTTTAAATATGCGGTCATTTTCATTGTCCAGTATCTCCTTGACACCGCTGAACCTCAACAAGAACTCAATGATGAACGTGGCATCCACTAGAATGATTCTTACAAATTCATCACTGCTGAACTTAATGGTTTCTGGATAACAACTTCTTAATCTTGCTTCTTGGTCCCTTATTTTCATTATGTAATCCTCCAAGCTTACTTTGGTCCAACATAGAAAATCTTGTAGGTACCTCTTTTTGTGCTCTTCCATGACTTCTAAGGCTTTCTCGCCATGGTGGAGTGGACCTATAGAGACTAGGTTTGGTGTGTATGCGTTTTCATTTACACGTCTTAGTCGCTCAGGAACTCTGTAAATACAACCTGAAGAGGATAGAGGAGATAAGCTACCCAGTTCCTTTCTCATGGAACTTTCTAATGGAATGTATTGGTTTTCTATGTCAGCTGGAACAGCATGATTGCTTCCTTCCATTTTCCTGTTGTGATTGTATTAGATGATGATCGTTATATAATTCTGGCAGAACAATCAACAAATCTTTCAACATTAAAACTCCAAGATGCATGCTCCCACTAAATTAAATTTTTTGTTATAAAAAAATATAAAAAAATAAAAACTAATAATGAAACCTCTATGCATGATGACTTTGTTCTTTTACAAAAAACCAACAAAATCTAATTACAATTGTTTAGTCATGTACTTCTTGTATGCTAATTAAATAGATGAAAAATCATTATGATAGTCATATGGTTAAACTATTTCGACTTTGACAGAACCTTTCATATATTCTTGTTTTGCATGGATGTTTTGTTAAATTAGACAGTTTGGATCAATATATATTGTGGATGTCTTGAGAATATAGTGGGAATTCTAAGTCTTGCAAGAAAAAATTTATGTGTCAAGCTCAGTCCCGTACCTCTTGAGGACTTCTAAGAGGATCCAAACAAGGTGATCTTTGCTTTAAATTATTTAGATCTTATGCTTCCAATCAAACATTGCGAGAAAGACCAAATTTCCATTAAAGAGAGAGAAGAAAATTACAATATCCCATAACCTTTGTTTAATTCCAATTCCCCCACTACCATGAACATATGTAATTAACAACCTAATTTGAATTGAAAAAGAAAAGAGATGGAAGTGATTGAAGCACACCTCTAAGCTTGTTTTGCCTTTGGTAGCTGACCAGAGAAAAGCTCAACGCAGAAAGTTCGAGGTATAAATTTTCTCCTATTTATAGAAGAATGATGAACTATATGTAAGAAGAAGTAGATTTAATTTCTTCCATATTAAAAAAAAAAAAAAATCTTTACTAATGACAATTATTAAATTAAAAAAGAAAGAAAGTATGATTCCTTTAGACGACAGGTTAGCTTACAGCTTCCTTTAAATATATTTACGAAACGTTTGGCTCGGACCTAAAAAAGTTCTAAGTCAACACATCAATTTTCTTTTAGACCATGTGAATTCTTATTTGAAAATTTAAAAAACTTAAAACTAAAATAAGTAAATCAACAAAACCCAATAAGCATTTAGCTGTATTTTTTTTTTTTTTTTTGTTTGAACCACAAGGTGGTCTTGGATGGGCCCCAACTATGGGTGGCATCTTTAAACCTTAACCACAACCCAGACTAATCCCCGCTCACACCGGGTCGGCCCGTAAGGGGTAAAGTGCTGGCCAAAGTGGTGACTCCATACGAGAGCAGGAATCGAACCCCTGACCTCTCTTAAGGAATGATAGTGCCGAACCACTCACACCAACCACCTTGGTTTAGCATTTACCCGTATTTCACTAAACAGAAGAGTTAAGTTTTATTTGTGGGTAACTAAACTCTTATTTAGAGCATGTTTTTTTTTTCTTTCTTTCTTTGTTCTGTGTAAAGTATAATGGGTTAGATTATTATTTGTGGGCAGGGGCGGTCCTACGCCAAGGGCTGAGTAGGCTGCCACCTACTCCAAATTTTCCCAAATAAATAATTACCCATATACAATCATGTGGGGCCCACTTTAGAATTACACTGCCTCCTACTCTATTATTAAGATATATGATTTATACACCACTTCAAAAGTACAATCATGTGGCTCCTAGACTAAACAAGTGGGAAAGAAAAAATAAAGAAAAGAAAAACATACCCCCCAAGGTTTATACCTATTATTATTATGTATGACCTTTTGACATAAATTGTTAAAAATTTATCATTTTTTTTCTCTTTTCTTGGCACAGACATGTATCACACTTTTTTATTGCTTGTGAGTTTTTCTCTCAAACTCCATATCAAATTTACTTAGTTTAATTTATTTAATTACAGTTTGTTAATCTTTCTCTTGTTTTATCTCTACCTATGTTCTTTTTAGTTTGTGAAATTTTGATTTCTTCTTTCTATTGATTGTATTGGGCTTTTAGAGATATTTGCTAATCGCTATTCAACTCTAAGTATGTACTTGTCTATTCCTTATAAAATTTCTTGCTTAGTATGTAATTGTATGTCCCTTTTTTGCAATTGTGAACTTGTGAACTTGTGTTGGTGAATTTTAATTTAATTTTATGATTTCAAAATATGAAAATTAGTCGAGGACAATTATGATTGTAATGAATGGTTTTTTTTGGGTTTTTGTATGTCTTGTGAGAATTTGAATTTTTATTGTTTATATGTTGTGAGAAGCCCCCACACATATGAAAACTTTGTTTCGTATAGAGATGCATATTTTAGGATAAGGCTTAGTATGTCACTCATGTCTAGTTAGGTGTATATTTTTATGTGTATTAATGAAATTCACTCGTACCGTCGAGTTTTTAACATAAGCTTCGCCTACTTGACTTTTGAATCCTGGATCCGCCACTGAGTAACTAAAATATTGTTTAACAACAATAGTTAACGTTTGTTTAGAGAAGGAAAAAAACCTTGATGATGTGTCGAGTTCTAAAAGATTAGATTATTTTAATGTCCTAAATTTAGCGAAATGCAGGTAAATGCGTAGTATCTCAATGCAGAGGCTCAGAATTCCTAACTACCATTGAAACATAAGAAACTAAAATCTTCAAGAAAATGCTAACAATTGAAAAACCAATAATTAAAAAACAAAAAAATAAAGGGAATTCGCACCTGCTATGCAAAAAAGAGCAAGTCGGTTCAATGATTTGTTCTTCTTCTTTTTGTTGATGGCTATATATAGCAAGAAGCTCAATGATTGAAATAATTTCTTCTACCTACCCTCTTCCTCGGTATTTACACAAATGGTGCACGCCAGTATGGACTTGGGTTGGCATGAATAAGACAAACAGCGACACATACTTCTTTTTTCTCCTTTTCTTTCTGGTTCTTTAGATCCAGTTGCACGTACCAAAGATAGTTTGAGGTAGAATTTTCTCCTATTTTAATAGGACAATGATGAGCTATATGTAACAACAAATTGCTTTCATAATGATAATTAAAAAAAGTGTGATTCATTGGATATTTGCGGTTCAAAAAGTTCTTAGTCAACACATCAAATTCCTTTTACACCATCAATTCAAAAAGTTTTATTCAACGACCTCGACCTTTAATTTGGTGAAAGCTTCTGTCTACCTACGGTGCACCTATCCCAATAATTTGGTGAAAGCTCGATCTGGACCAAACTTGCAGGACGTGTTTAGTAAGCTTTGTTAAACTCGTAGGAATTTTCAAATCGGAAATTGAAGGTCTTGGGCCCTGCGGGCCCGATTAACCAAGTTTGGGAGGTTTGACCACTCGGTTGATCGAGCGTCTTTTAAGGTTATTCCACCACTCGAAACACATAGTTGGACCTTAGAAACTTTTCGTTCATTGCTCACACTTTGAATCCCGGAAAAACTAGGAATTTATTTTAAAGTTCTCATTCGAAGTATTTTATTTTAATGTAGCCCTTGTGTTTTTAAATAGATACTCCGACCCAGCGTACGCAACAGGCGAGACCCTCTTAGGGTCAAGCAACGTGGGATTATTTGTGAGTTGACTTTGTTTTTAAACAATAATTATTATTTTCAAGGATAGAAAAATATGCATAATGGTTTCTTTGATTATTGAGTTATTATTTATTTAAAGGTTGAATATAATATTATTATGAAAATATTTGAAGTATATTCGAATATTTGTGGATTGTGATTATTTTGAATGGATATATGTTATTTTTTAGAGTGATTATTTATACTTTGATATGTGTTGGGTACATGGGGTTGTTGGTAAGAGATTATGGAATGAGAGTAGGTTGTGGTTTATGTCAGTTTGGAGTGCTATTAGCACTACCCTATGTACCTCCCCAGATTTGGAATACTTGGATTAGATACTTGGAATGTTGGGACACTTGGATTTGTGGGAACCTGGGCACCCTTGTCAGGGTGTTTCATAGACCCTTAGCGGGGTTAGTTTGCTTGCGTAGGACTTGTCACAGACGTACGAGTATTGAGGATTCTGCTATACATGCTGGTGAGCCCAGTCCCCTGGTTGGACGGCTCGTTCCCTAACCACATGGTCAATTGAGGATTCTTCCATGTGGATTAGTCAAACAATCCCCTAGTTGGATTGTTTCCCCAGTACCTATACATTCATTCTTATTTTTCGATGAGGATCATTCATCG
>NW_018921785.1:6477-25074 GCF_002207925.1 Prunus avium
AGTTCTTCCTTTTCTTAGTGTAAGTTTAAATTCTTGCAATTTACATTACGTTGTCATTTAAATTCAAGTTTATTTCAATTGCTTTACTTTTCATTGTTATCGCACTTCAATTAAGTTTAATTTCAAGTTCATTTTACTTTATTATTCTTATCGCTTTCATTTCGTTCTTGCTTTATTTATTGCTTTAATTCATTTTATCGCACTTTAATTCTCGTCTTTACGTTATTTATCTTTCGCACTTTACTTTACGCGTTTGTCTTTAAATTATATTTAAGTTTAAGCACATTTACTTTACGCAATTATTCTTCGTTTCATTACGTTTCACCTTCAATCTTCATCTCCACCCACTCCACATCATTTGGTCGCTCACATAAAGCCTTGACCCCGAGGTAGTGAAAGAACCTAGGCTGTGAGGAGGTTCCTTGCTCGGCCGAACAATCGTTTGATTAAAGTCAGATCTTGGACGCAACACATCCATCAACTCACATTCCATTCAAGCCCAAATTCGGGGCTTGGTGGTGGCACGCCCCGCACTCAAAAAAGAAGAAGGACCAAAAACTCCTTCAATCGGCCTACCCGGCCGAAAAGAGGGAAACAGTTTGTGATTAGGAGGTTTTTGTTTTTGATAAATTGGTCCTATGTAACTTAACTACTGACTTTTTTGATAGATGTAATGGCATTCACATAAGCCTCAACCACTGTGAATGCAAATACATCCACTGAAACTGCCATTTTGGAATTATATTAAATGGACATGAAATATGTACGATATGCAATGTTATTATCTGGCTATTTTGAGCCCATTTTGAATGCATAATTTTCTGAGTTTTTGGGTTGGCACTTTCCTTCATTATTTTGGCCATTCACTTGATTGTTCCAGGTGCATCCATTTTCTAACTTCCCTGCCACATTGTTTTTGGCATTCTTTTGAATAAGATGACTACCACTTGGGAAGCATCATTGGCCATTCACTTGATTGATTTGGGCTAATTTTCTAACTTCTCTTTACATTGTTTTGACATTCCTTTGCATTATTTCACTACCACACAAATTTAGATGGCCATTCGCTTCATTTAGATGTAATTCTCTACAAATTTTGCCATTTCATTCACTTCACCAAGTTACAAAAAGTCAGCAATTAAGCCCTTAAGTCTTACCCCATAACCCTTAACCCTAAAACCCTAAAACCCTAAACCCGTACATAAAAATTAAACCATTACAAAATGCTACTAACAACCCAATACTTACAGACTTACAGAATCACAGAATCATGGAATCACAAAAATAACCCACAAACAATTCATTCAATGGCATAAGCTAATTCCAAGCTCCTCTTTTTGTTCACTCCACATCCACATATCCCTCCCAAAATGATGCTTGCAAATAGAACCCACGAAGCCACCAACAACACCCAAACGACCTTTTCTCTTTGTCTTGCCTTTGCCACTGATTTCTCCAGCTTATTTCGTGATTTTAGAAGCCCAGGAATCACTGCCTTTGACCGTTCACACATGGCCGGATCAAACCATGCCCAAAATTGACAACCCTTAAAACCCTTCTTAGTCTCACGTACCTTTGCTGCACACATGGAAAATCGCCTCCAAGGATTCGAATCTATCCAAGACGTTCGAATTGTAGCAGCCTTTCCGCACCAACACATCGGCGCCTCTTCATCCATTCCGGCCAGTGAATCAGATCTTCTTCGTCAGTTTCCTCACAACTTTTTTCCTTGCTACTTTTCCTCTCCACGAAGCAGTCTATTTCAAAAATTTGCTCTCCAAAACACGAACAAACCCTCTTCTCTCCCCTATGTCTCTCTCAGTACACGAACAAAACTCAGTTTCTGAGTTTCTTTGATTTTCCCAAGCTTGGGTAATCGAGGAATTGCCTTGGAATGCGTGCGTTGGAGAGAGAAGGCGAATGTTGGTTTTTTTTTTTGCCGAAATTGCCCTTCGTCTCATCTCTTTCTAACTGCTATTTGGTTATGAGGTGGGTCCCACATCTGCCACGTCAGCATTTAACGTCTGACTTCGATGATCAATATAACGGCGGGTGTAAATTGGTCATACTTCGAAATATTGGGTAAGAAATTGACTTAAATGAAACCTTAGGGCCTATTTCGAGATTGACACTAAACCTCCATGGACTAAAGTATAGTTAATCCAAAAACAAAATTCCTCTACACCACCAATATCGCCCACAGCTAAACCAACCTGGAACACCAAGATCCAATAATTTTGTTTCTTTTTTAGCTAGCTATCAGATCTACCACAAAAGAAAATGAAAATAATTTCTGAATTCATTCACAAGATTTCCTTTATTTTTCTCTGTCACAAATAAAGAACCTTAAATTGGGAGAGGAATTATTTGAAATTGGAATAATACACAGACACGCGGATGGAGAAGCTATATGTATAAAAGTTGATGATTTTGAGGGACCCGAAGAACCGGGTGGAGGAGGACTCGCAGGAGTGGTTGCCGTCGGAGGAGTGAGAGTGGGGGACGACAGCGCGGAGATCTGGTGGTGACGACGGCGCGGAGATCTGGTGGGGGACGATGGCGCGAGGCTAGGAGGCAGTCTTGGCGTGCATTGTGTGGGATTTGTTTGGGTCGTTGTCTTCAATTGCAGTGTTTTAATGGAAAGGGATGCTCTGAAGATTGAGAGATAGTAGGGGAAGATGGAGAAGTTGCAGAGAGAGAAGGGGGGAAGAGTTTGCACAGAGAGAGAGAGAGAGAGCTGGGGTAGGGGCGAAAGGGTAATATTGCCCATGCGCGGGTATCTTTAAGTGGCGGAATATTCCAATTGGACTTGATTTGTTAACTATGCAAAGTGTGATGACCAAAATCAGAAAATTAAAAATGCAGTGATCAAAATCGGAAAATTGAAAATGCGGTGACCAAAATTAAATTCAATCCTAACTCCAGTGACCAAAATTAAAATTACTCCTAAAATAAAATATTAGCATAGTCACATGGCACCTAGACAAATTATTTCTGAATGAGAAAAAATAAAAAAAGTAGGAACTATATACAAAAGTTTTGTATTAGACTTAATTTTTTTCATGTATTATTTCTTTCAACATACAAATATAATGCGGAACATGAAATTTGGTGGGAGTTGTGGCACACAACTAGAAACCACTCAACAATATTCATATCAAAATTAAAAACGGATTACATTAGTGGAGATAGAGAGTGAAGAAAGCAACCAGAATGGAGCTTCTTCTATCCAAGTCTGAAAATTCGAACAACAAAGAGCATAACGTGGAAATTTTACTTCTCTAGAAGTTAGCCTTATGAAAATTTTCAGTCCAAAAGAAAGAAAGAGAAGGTTTGGGAATTTTCTGGTGAACAGATTAACATATTTCAAAGGCATACATCATTGACTCGGAAGGATTGAGAAAATAAAAAAGGTCGCGGAATACATTTGCTGGTTTCTTCCCTCTTACATTTCTGTGGAAGAGAATACACAAAACAGCGGCAATACATGTAATCAAAGGCCTGCCACCTCTGTGACTTTGACCTGAATATGCATCTGCCAGCTGAATTTTTAATTTTTAATCAAATATTTACACGCATAGAAGCAACATATATTCACCCAGATGTGAACCCGTTCTTGGCGTAGTTCGCCATTCTAGAACTCTTCTGGCTCGTGTTGGAATGATACAGTTGTTGAGTCCCTTGAATACCTCATAAGTGGTTTAACTGGGAACGGATCATTTATCCGATGTTGTTATACATGTAACACAAGAACTAGGAACAGAGAAAATGCCCATTGAACAGAAGGAAGAAGAGCTGCAGAAGCTGCAACAACAGTGTGTTAGAATAACTGAACATTAACATCAATGTTTAATTCAATCTCTTGACAGTAAAATAGTAATAATTTGTTTTTGGTCAGCTTGAAAGAGAGATTGTAGTAATCAATCAGCAAACTTGTCGTACGAAAGAGATTGTAGGCGCCAGAATGGACAAATACTATTCAAAAGAGCACAGAAATCCGACAATAAAAGAACAAAAAATATAAAATCAATTGACATACATGTGGATGGCGATGGTTCAGCTGATGACATTGTGTCAGAATGTCCTGTATCTGATTTACCCTTTGATGGCGGCTGGGCATGAGCAAAAACCACATGAGGCAAAGGACTGGATACTGGAACTGAACGGTAGATGGGTGCTGATGGCTGTACTTGTTTTTGTGGGGAGGGAATAAAGACAGGAGGAAAAATACTTGGTGCAACCGCAGGAGCAAAATGAGACCCCTTTCCAGTCTTCCCTCTAGATCCAAACTGGAAACTGGGAGGCTTTGCTTCACAACTTTTCTCAGGTGGAGAACCTTTCTGTGCGTCAGGTGAACCATCCTTAGGTGCAGGGCCACCTTTTTGACTTGCAGGTGGACCACTGTCAGTTGCAGGTGCAGGTGAAACTGCAGGAGCTAGATGGGGGTTGTGGTGGTGATGATGATGGTGGTGATGATGATGGTGATGGTGGTGGTGATGGTGGTGCGGATGGGGTAGTGGAGCAGGAGAAGATGACGGCGCAGTGCCATCACCACCATTAAGGGAGTAGATAGATGATAAACGGACTTGCTTAACTCTACCAAATACAGTATTATTCAGGCCCAGGTTTCTTGAATGAGAGCCTCTGATGGTTTGAGTCAGTTGTTTTAACCTTTGCATTGAAGGAGTATTTCCAACAGTCAGAAACACAGATGCCTGAACAGTTGTGGGGGCTGCTACTGTTGAACCTCTTGAGTTTGACAACATAATATACAAGTTCTGCGGAAAACAAAACAAAATCAATCACAACATGCAAAAATGCATTGAAGCCTATGAAATCATCAAACTAACAGAATAGAAAATTTTCAACAAATTGCTAGATGCAAACATATGACTACATAAAACTACGGATACACCTCAGGGAAATATATGCACAAGGTGCAGGTACTGAGAAAGCATAAAAAGGATAGACTAACCTCATAGGGTGCTAGATGTAATCCTGCCTTCAGCTGGCTTTTCAGTTCGTTGAAATTTAATTGTATTTGATAGATGGAGAAGTTTAAGGTAAAATTGAAATGGATCTGCACTTTCTGCAGAAGAAACGCATTTTGTGGAGGAACTATGGTAATTCCACCTGGAAACTTTAGTACCTCAAAAAGGAATGTGGGCCCAAACAAGGATGTATTCAGGCTGAGTGATTGGTGTGTCACCAGATATTCAAAAGATGCCTTGATCAAACTTTGAGAAGTGGGTAATAATTTCGATGATTTTGGCTCAGGATCAACCCCAAACACAATTGTTGTTCTGCTTGATCCAGTTAAGGATTCCACAGATAAGATTACGACCTGGTTCAAATAGTGAATTAGATCAAAATATAGAAAAGATGGAGACTGAGACTCTGATCAGAAAAGAAGAGTGCAGATACCTTAATTGATGGAGCGACAATCTCATCAAAAATGTCATTTTCAAGCTGCAAAATATTATCCTCCAGCAAAGAAACTGGCTTCCAAAGATTGAAACTTGCTACTATATAATGATCTGGATAAACAAATGTCATCAGTAACAAACCATAATTGGTATAATGTCATCAAAACTAATTCAAAATTGTTCTCACATCATAAAGCAAAATGGAAGGAAAAAATAATAATTTCTGCTAGAAATGGAATTTCAAAAGCAACCTGTAAGGTTACTCATGAGGATAGTCATGAAAAAAAAACCAAAGCAATGAAAGGAAGTAGAATACTCTGCATTGGTAAGGTAATAAAATGAAAAAACTTAGCACAACACTTGGAAGTTGGAATCAAGTGATAGCATAACGCAGTCAAGATCAACAGGAACAACTGCATTTTACATTGTCCCAAACCTTCCCACTTTTAATTGCCTTATAGGTTGCTCTGGTGATCTAAACAAGCTTCCAAAGATACAAAACAACAGCCATAACAAGGTGAATCAACGCACTTAAGACCCAAATATTAGCATCAAATTCAGATGAATCTTTGGGCACATAATACTCTCTCTCTCTCTCTC
This sequence comes from Prunus avium, assembly GCF_002207925.1. The sequence continues at coordinate 12,504 of NW_018921785.1, forward strand.
TCTCTCTCTCTCTCTCTCTCTCTCTCTCTCTCTCTCTCTCTCTCTCTCTCTCTCTCTCTCTCTCTCTCTCTCTCTCTCTCTCTCTCTCTCTCTCTCTCTCTCTCTCTCTCTCTCTCTCTCTCTCTCTCTCTCTCTCTCTCTCTCTCTCTCTCTCTCTCTCTCTCTCTCTCTCTCTCTCTCTCTCTCTCTCTCTCTCTCTCTCTCTCTCTCTCTCTCTCTCTCTCTCTCTCTCTCTCTCTCTCTCTCTCTCTCTCTCTCTCTCTCTCTCTCTCTCTCTCTCTCTCTCTCTCTCTCTCTCTCTCTCTCTCTCTCTCTCTCTCTCTCTCTCTCTCTCTCTCTCTCTCTCTCTCTCTCTCTCTCTCTCTCTCTCTCTCTCTCTCTCTCTCTCTCTCTCTCTCTCTCTCTCTCTCTCTCTCTCTCTCTCTCTCTCTCTCTCTCTCTCTCTCTCTCTCTCTCTCTCTCTCTCTCTCTCTCTCTCTCTCTCTCTCTCACGCACACACACACAAAGGACAATGATATCAAACTTCAGCAGGCTTATTAGCAGATTAATATGAGTTTCCTTCTTTCCTGGATTGGTTGTGATTTAGTTTTGCAAACCTTTTAGATGCAAGTAAGGGCAGAACCAGTAAATAGTATTCACACTTGAAAAAGCAAACGACAATAAAAAATGCGCAAAAACATACAACCTCCTCCCCTAATAAATACATTAACGAAATTTTTTGCAACAAGCTGCTACTACAACTCTATATAGAATGTATAGGCTTGAGCGCACATGGTCACCTGATGACCATTGTATCAACAACCTGTAAATTGAAACCCAATGGTTGAAATTAATTCCAGATGAAAAAAATATAAAATTTATTGGGCTTTGAACCCAATTTGTCATACTTGCTGATGATCATGCGAATCAAGACTCATTCCATTTCTTATATTTCATTGAATAAAGGACCTTCAGGATTGATAATTAATTTACAACTCAAAGAAAAGCTAGGAGGAAGCTTGTAATCAGTAGTAACTCCCTAGGAAATCAAACTCTAGCACATGCAAGCTAGTGAAAACTGTAGCACAAATTCCCACTATAACATCTCAAATAGAGAGATCATGGGTTATTTGACATGCCATTATACTGTATAGGGCCAGTTAGTAGCAGAAGATAATGATGTGTGTCCTATCCCACACATGGAAACCTAAAATTTGTAAACACACTAAGGGGTGTTAAGGATGGAAACCAACCAACACCCCCCCAAAATAAAAAAGACCTGGTGTCATGGCTATTCAGGTACAATTTCCTGAATATATTATGAAATTTCTATGTATAAAATATAAGTAAGAAACATATAGAGTGAAATACTCATGAAAAAATACATTGTATTTTATTTTCTTCACATCCCAAGCGTTGGGTATGGCTGGACATGATTCCATGGTTCTCTAGTGTTTAACATACCAAGTGTCTTATAGATCATAGGTGAAAAGCACATTGACTTAAACATGAATGTTTTTTCTCATGCACACATCCAAATAAGAACATGTTTCTACTTCCATAAAGGATGCCTCGATACCAAAAAAAATATATATATATATATATATAAAGAAATAAACATATGCTTTTAAACTTAAATCTCTGGTCATTAAAGCAAGTTCACAACATAAATAACAGATGGGAGCTTAAAAGGAAAAACATCATTTGGACTAACACATCCACGTTTAGCATCTGAATACAATTCCTTAAATGTAGGTCCTTACACTGTTAATTTTGTATGGCTTACTTTAAATAGAAATGCACAAGGTAACTGAAACAAGAACCAAACACATAAATCAACAAAAGGTCTCACTACAATTATTTTGTTTTCAGTTTATATTCAAAGCAAATAGCAACGTTCCTATTTGTTCCAAATAATGTAGGGAAGACAAATGCGAAATTAAACTCATTAAGCATAGAATTTTTTATGCCAGGGATGCCCAACTTATTTATGTTTCTCATTTCTAACGAACCAAAATAACATAAACAAAATATGGCAAAATGTCTCAATCGCCTGAGTTCCTATATTTCCTCAGCAACCAACAAATACCCACCAAGACCAACAAAACCACAAACACACTCCAACCCCTCCAACACCCCCAATTCTACAGAACAAAACAACCGGTAAAAGAATTCCAACTTGACAATTTTGCTTCCCAACATTTTCTCAACAACCGAACCAAACATCATAACCACACAACATAAATATCTATATAAAAATAAATAAATTTAAAAACCCAAACTAAAATTCCAAAAAATTAACCGAAACTTCAGATCCAATAGCTTGTAACACAATGTCGGTGCGCACACACACTAACCAAATTAAAGCCCAATTGAAGAAATTAATCAATAACGCACCTTTGAACTTTGAATCAAGATCCAGATCGCTCTGATCCGCAAACTGAAGAAATGGAGGCAACCAGAACATAGCAGAGAGGAACAAAGCAACAGAGAGTAAGAGAACCAAGATGCATCTGAGGCCAATGAATTTCCGAAACCCACCACAGCAACCAGCACAGTGAGCCTCTGCATTTTGGGCTGAGGCCTCAGAGGCAACATTGGAAGGCAAAGCCTGGTCTTCTTCAGACTTTCCCATGGGGAACAATGCAAGTGGAATAGTGGGTCAGGCTCCATGCCCGGTTTGCTCAACTGGGTCTTGGATGGTTTCAGCCATTCTGGACTGTGGTATGAGAAACTCAAGCAATCACCTCCAAACTTGAGAGACCCAAAAGGGATTGTGGCTGAGGAAGAAGTGTTGGGGTTGCTCTGTTTGAATTTCCTCTGGTGGAGAAATAAATGAGTTTAGGGTTTGAAGGTGGGGAGAAGTAACTTCTGCTGCAAATGACAAGTTGAAGTCTTTTTTGAGATGGTGTTGGTTTATCTGTTTTTCCTTTTTTGTTTTTTTTTTAATGTTTTTTGTGGGTTTTCTCTTTCCGGAAGTTTTTATTTATTAGACAAGTGAAGTGGAAAGTACAGCGGGGGTTGGGTCAAATAAAAGTCGAAGTCAATGCGTTTTCTAAGTTGCCCTGCGCTGCTCTCTCAGCCTATCTCTGTCTCTCTTCTTATTTTGTCGCCCTTTTTGCCTTGCCTCTCTGTTTCTCTGTTGCTAACTCTTTTTGCTGTGCCCCCTGAAACCATATTTTTCCGAGAGTCATAGCCGGGACTCCGTACCAAAACACCAACCTTGTCAGTGTTGTATTTACAGATGCCTTTTTCAAGGGGAAAGAAGCATTCAAAGAACCAATCAAGGTTGTCGAATTCTGACAACTTTTCTTCACCTGGGTCACTTGATTTTGAAGCTACTGATGAGAGTTTTGCAAGCTCTCTTGAACAAGCTTCGGTTAAATACCCATCTCTGATTGGGAACTCTTTCATTGCCGAGTCACTGAGACCACAAAAGCTGTAAAATTCGGCTTTCAGAGCCTTCCATTCCAATGTTGCCTCTTCCTTCTCTCCTGGATCCATTGTTGCGGTAAATTTCCACTTCTTCATCTTCTCTTTTACAAAGCAATCCAAGTTTTCTCCTTATTTTATTGTTGGTTTAACTGTGTCATGTTTTTGCACTCATTGGATTGATAGGTGTCTCTTCCTTGTTTGAAGAGTAGATTTTCAGATGGATTTCCTCTCAGCTCATTAGCAGATGAATGTGCTAGACGTAGGGTTGATTCTTGTGGGCAGTTAACTAATGACGCAGGGAACTACTTTGCTCTTGCAATGATTTTTCCTTCTTCTAAGGTTTGAAATTTGGCAACTGAGTTACTTTTTTTGCTCCCTTTATTTGGTATGGCAATTGTGACAAATGGTTTTTCTAATAAAAAAATGGGGTCTGCATTTTTACCCTAAAACATTTTCTTTACTTTTATTCATATCTTTTATCTCAGGTTACAAAGAACGGAGTGCTATTGTCTTCAAATCTTTCCAATACAATGGATTGTCCTCCATCAGGCAGGGTCATATTCATCCACTATGTACAAAATCAATCCCAAGCTGGTCTTGTATGTGATACAAGAAAAGCGCGTAGCACTAAAGTTAATTGCCTCTCTGTATACGACTGCAAGGAGTTAGTTTTGGAGCTGCTTCCTTCTCACAATGGATTAATTATGAACAATACCTCTGCCAACTTTTCTTTTGGAAAATCTTACTATCATTCTGAAAATGGTGGAAACATATGGTTTTGATGTGTTCATAAGTTATGGTCCTTCTTTTATTACATTCATTCATGAATATCTTTTTTTTTAGTTACGACGTACAAAGGGAGTCCTTCTTCATGGTCCTCCTGGTACGGGAAAGACTTCTTTGGCTCGATTATGAATTTTTCTCTGTCAATGGATCTGAAGTTGCGAAACAATACCCTGGAGAAAGTGAGCAACCTTTGCGTGAAGTTTCGGACCCAGCTAGCCACGCTGCACCTTCTGTGGTTAGGTTTCTTCTCTGTTTCAATTTTCTTGCCTTTTATTTGAAGGATTCATTTTCTGGTTAGAACTTAGATGCATGTGGTGGTAAATAATTATGTACTTTCATTCAACATGCAAAACTGTTTTAATCCTTTTCATGTGCACTGTTGATACTGGTCCAGGCCTTTAGTCATTGTGAACCCTGATGTGATCTCTGTAGATAGCTCATTAAAAGTCTCAAATAAACATGGCACATGTTTTCCTTGGAATTTGGAAATTGTCAGAGTTTACAGAAAGCTTGAAATTAAGATTGTTAATCCATTGTGAGGTTTCTGGATTTAGTTATGGAGGGGAAGGGGTTCGGTGGAAGGTGGAGGAAGTGGATTTCGGGTTGCTTGGAGTCTACAAATTTTTCCATTATGATTAATGGGAGGCGTAGGGGTAAATTCAAGGCTTCTAGAGGTGTAAGGCAGGGGGATTCTTTATCTCCTTTCTTGTTCAATTTGGTTGTTGATGTGTTGAGTAGGCTCTTGGAGAAAGCCCAAGAGAACAACATGATTGAGGGGCTCAAAATCAGAAATGAGGGGGTTGAGATTTCTCATATGCAGTTCAGAGACGATACTATTTTTTTCTTGGATGCTGCTGAAGAGAATTGGGAAAATTTACTTGAGTTGCTGAATTTATTTTGTAAGATTTCTGGTTTGAGCATCAATAAAGCTAAATGCTCTCTTCTGGGCATCAGCTCTAATTGTGAGAAGATTTCCAGATTGACACAGTCCTGGGTCTACCTCTTGGGGGGAATCCCAGAGCCCTTAAATTCTTGGATGCTGCTGTGGAAAAGGTGGAATTTGGCCTCCAAAACTGGAAAAAAAAAAACCTACTTATCTGGAGGTGGAAGGCTTACTCTAATTCAAGCGGTCCTAAGTAGCATCCCAATTTATTACTTGTCCTTGTTCAAAATTCTGATCGGGGTGGCTCATACATTGGAAAAGCTGATGAGATGTTTTTTATGGGAAGGTTCTGAGGAAGGCAAGAAAGATCATTTAGTAAGGTGGGAGCTGGTGGCTAGAAGTAAGTAGGGAGGGGGTTCAGGTGTGGGTAATTTGAGGGAGAAGGATGCGGCCTTGCTTGCCAAATATCTTTGGAGGTATCCGAAGGAGCGTGACTCTATATGGCGTAAGGTGATCAGGAGTAAATATGTGAGGGCTGTGAGGGTTGGATGAGGGTTCCTGCAAATCCTATAGTTTTTTTCTCTGTAATAGTGGCAACATGCAGATTTTTTCCCCCACTTCCCAGATATGGAAGTCTAAGGCCCCTCCTAAAGTTAAATCTCATGTGTGGTTGCTAGCTCTCAGGAAGCTCAATACCTGTGACCATCTTCAAAAGAAGAGGCCTTATATGTGTCTTTCTCCCCACAGGTGCAATCTTTGCGAGGAAAGTGTTGATCACGTGTTTCTTCATTGTCCTTTTTCTTTACAAGTTCGGTGGAAGTTGTTCAGGGAGATTGATGCTTGCTGGGTTATTCCTAAAGGCTGTAATGAGTCTGAGGCTCTAGGTTAGGGGAAGAAAGCCAAAACTCTAGGAGATCTCTAGGCTGTAGGGTTATTCCTACCCACCTCCTAAAATAAGGAGATCTCTAGGAGCTCTTAAAAAATTGAAAGCGTGATTGTAGATGCTTTTACGCATGAGAAATGTAACTAAATACTGGAAAAGGTTCTCTCCCATAATTTGTATTAAAAAAAAATTATGATAAAAACTTTAACTTGGAGGAAGTTTGCTAAAATACGTACTAACAGGAATTTTTGAATTTAGAAGGTTTTGTTTAATAAGCAATGTATGCAAGTAAAGGTCCTTTTGAAGACGTAAAAGACAAACTAAAATATATTAACGAGCTTGATGCTATAGCACATGCTATTTCACCTAACTTTCCAAAAGTAATTAACCACTATGACAATTTGCAACCAAATGAAAACTTGATTCTTCAATCTTCCTTCGTGAATGAATGAATCAATATACTCAACCACCCAAAAAAATAAAAAAAGAATCCATGTCCAGATACATACACCGGTACCATGTATTGAAAACCAAAATTATAGAGAAGAAAAAAAAGCTATACGTTATATATGCCCCATCCTCAAGTGGTAGCTTCAAGAGTGAAGAAAAGTGAGGGAGAAGGGGTTTTTTCCTAAGTCCTTAGAAGTCATTTTACAAATGGGTAAATTTATCTTTAAAATTTTGAAGACAAGGTGGGTAAGAAAATAGGAGAGGTTGATGGAAATAGTAGAACTCTTTTCTGAATGGCATAGAAGAAGAATGTGTCTTAAAAGTGGCTTTTGAAGATTTTGAAAACGCCAGGAGAAGAGTGAGGCCCAGTGCCATGCGGGAGGTAGGGCAAATGTTCAATTATCTATTCTTCTCCGATATGGAGGTATTTATAAGGATGTACAACCCTAAATAAAATATGAAATAAATCTAAATTACAATAGGAAATAAATCTCAATTATAATAGGATTAGACAAATAGGTAAGTAAGCAAAATCTTAACATAGTAAGGAACCAAAATCCTAACTAAATAAGGACTCGCCAGCACTCCTCCTCAAGTTGGCGCAAAGATGTTTTGCATGCCCAACTTGACAAGAGAGGCGTAGTACACCATACTCGAGGCAAATGCAAAAGCAAAAAACAAATGCAAAGCAAGGCAAGGGCAGAGACAAGGCAAAGCAAAGGCAAATAAAGGCAAGGCAAGGCAAGGCAAGGCAAAGGCAAAGACGAGGTCAACGACGATATCAACGACAACAACAATGACAACAATAACGACAACGATAATGGAATCAAAATCTTAACTAAATAAGGACTCGCCAACACTCCTCCTCAAGTTGGCGCAAAGATGTTTTGCATGCCGAACTTGACAAGAGAGGCGTAGTACACCATACTCGAGGCAAATGCAAAAGCAAAAAACAAATGTAAAGCAAGGCAAGGGAAGAGACAAGGCAAAGTAAAGGCAAATAAAGGTAAGGCAAGGCAAGGCAATGTAAGGCAAGGCAAAAGCAAAGACGAGATCAACGACAATATCAACGACAACAACAATGACAACAACAACGACAACACGATATCAACGACAACAACAATGACAACAATAACGACAACGATAATGGAAAACGGAAAACGACAACAACAAATTCTTCCATATAAATTTTAGCTAATTCATGCAGACACAACTTATATTCACTCCCCCTCTCCCCCGAAAGAGAATTGGTCATTGGAGTCAAGAAATAGGCAATATCTTCATGGGAAAGAGAAACATATCATTTTCACTCCCCTTCCCCCGTTGAAGATGAGGGGAGGAGAACACTTAAATTGCAAGGAGAATGCAAGCACAGGCAAGGGCGAAGCCAGGAATTTTTCCACTGGTGGGCTAGCTAAAATAAAAGTCAACAACAATGACAACAACAACGACAACGATAATGGAAAACGGAAAACGACAACAACAAATTCTTCCATATAAATTTTAGCTAATTCATGCAGACACAATTTATATTCACTCCCCCTCTCCCCCTAAAGAGAAGGGGTCATTGGAGTCAAGAAATAGGCAATATCTTCATGGGAAAGAGAAACATATCATTTTCACTCCCCTTCCCCCATTGAAGATAAGGGGAGGAGAACACTTAAATTGCAAGGAGAATGCAAGCACAGGCAAGGGCGAAGCCATGAATTTTTAACCTACATGGGCTACAACCCACTATAGCCGTGTAGATAGCTTCACCCTTAAGCACAGGTCATAAGAAACCTAGCTCTGATACCATGTCAAACAAAGTAGAGCAAATATTCAGTTATATATTCTTCTCCGATATTGAGGTATTTATAAAGAAATACAACCCTAAATAAAATAGGAAATAAATGTCAATTATAATAGGACTAGACAAATAGGTAAGTAACCAAAATCCTAAGCGAATAAGTACTCGCCAACATAAGACAATAGGAGTTATTTATTTTTTCTCTCATTAGATTGACAATTCCAAGAGAGTACTTTTCTGAGTTCAAAATGTGAAATTTTCAGTGGTTTGATTATTTAATTATATCATGGCCCATGTTTTGGACTAACCATTTAATAAAAATGCAAGTGGCCATTGGTATCATAAATTATGTTGCCCTATACCGTCACTTGGCAGGAAACTTTTCTATCAGCTATATGAAGGAATGTTCTCACTGATATAACTGCTCTGACTCTTAAGTTGTTGCTTTAAACTTGTAGGTAAAACTTGCAATTTCAAAGGTTAATTGGGAAGATGCTGGTGGTCAAAGGGAGGTAAAAAAATCAGTTAATGGAAGCTGTAATATGGCCTCAAAGTCACGACTCGACTCCCCAAGAAAGATATTGTCCGCTTTGGAGCTTCCCCCTCACGGTTTTGTTCTTGGGCTCAAGCTAATGTTATCTTGCCCAAAAGGCCTCTTACTAGGAAGAGAAGTGCCCACACATATAAAACACTTCACATTTCCCTCCCTGAGCGATGTGATTGCTCACCGTTCTTGTTTCCCCAAGACACGAGTCTTACAATCCACCCCCCTTGGGGCCCAGCGTCCTCGCTGACACACTTCCGGTCGGGGTCCAGCTATGATACCATTTGTCACGACACGACTCCCTTAGCAAGATATTGTCCGCTTTAGGCCTCCCCCCTCGCGGTTTTGTTCTTGGGCTCAAGCTAATGATATCTTGCCCAAAAAGCTTCTTGCTAGGAAGAGAAGTGCCCACACATATAAAGCACTTCACCTTTCCCTCCCCAAGCGATGTGGGATTGCTCACAGTTCTTGTTTCCCCAAGACATAAATCTTACACTTAAAAACACCATGATGCATTCAAGTAGATAAGGACTCAGCCCCCTACAGGGGCTCTGATGTATGGACCTCCTAGATGCAGCAAAACCTTCATGGCTCGTGATAGATATGAAAAAATATATAATTATATGCATCTAACATGCACTATTTTACTAAGATTTTAAGTATATTGCATTTGTTTACTTTGTTTTAGTTGTTCTACAGAAAATCAGAGGAGGAAGAACAGAAGTGTTATGGTCGACAATTAGAGGCTTTTTCCTATGCTAATTAGGAAGTGAAGATGTGTGTCTTTGGGATGATCCAATCACACTAAGAATACTCATTAAAATGAGTTTCCTCATGCAACTAGGAGTCTTAATTGCCATATCAGCAATTTCAGCAACTCCCCATTTAATTGACGTCAATTTTTGGGCAAGAATCCCAGTTCAATATGCTAAATTCAAACAATATAGGAAAAGAATTTCCTAGGGCCCATAAGAAAGAGACGTTAGCCAATTTTTCACTCATGTATATGTTTTGGCGCTAGACTAGAGGATTTTCACGCCAGAAAATAGAGAGCAATTTTTCATGCTAGAGAAGCATAGGAGAGAAACTAAGAGCGCAGCCTGCAACTTCAAGGGTTTTTCTTCTCTAGTTTTCAATTTTCCTTCTTCCTTATGTGCACTAAAATTTTAAACATGATGTGTAACTAAGTTTACACTAAGGGCCTGTTCGGTAATGTTTTAAAGGGTTGTTTTCATTTTCAGAGAACAAAAATGAGGCAAAAACATGTTCGGTGGCCCAAAATCAGAAAACACTAAGAATGTTTTCATAAAATGAAAACAAGTTCATGTGTACTTGTAGAAAACAAAAAAAAAGTTGTTTTCATTCTCATGGGAAACATTTTCATAAAAATAACTCACATATTATTATTTCAAATTGTATTACCAGACACATTTTCATTGTTTTTGTTTTCTAATTAATCTACCAGATGCATTTTCATTTCCTGAAAATGCAAATTCATTTTCTTGTTTTCATTCTCTGAAAATATTCTAAGAAAACGTTACCGAACGGGCCCTAAGGTTTCAATGTAGCCCCAATATGAATAAAACCCAAATAATGACAGCTGTTGCTATTGAATTTAATTTTGATTATTAAATTACTTTGATGCCCTATTGAGTGTTTTGAGTTTTTTTTATGAGGTTTTGGGGTTGGGCTTGTTTTAAGAAATCAATGAGAGTTTTGTAATTTATAAGAAGTTAAAAGCCTTTTTGTTATGTTGTAAATGAGTTTTGTGTGTGTTTCTAAAATCCATTTCATATAGGGTTTTTTTAAATAATTTGGGCTATGTTGTAAATAAGTTTTGGGTGTGTTTCTAAAATCCATTTCATATAGGATTTTTTTTATAATAATTTGGGCCCCTTATACACATGACTTAAAAAGTTAATTTATTAAAAAATAAATATATAATTGTATTTCTCTTTTATATATTTTTTTACAATTTTATTTTCTTGACAACTTTTTTTATTGCAATTAACGCTCAATATTGAAAAAAATTATAGAAGAACAAAAGCAATTGCAAAAAGTTTTTATTTTAAATAACAATTGTTAAAAAAAATCTACACACGTTTTAAAAAGTATAGGGCTGTGCACGGGTCGGGTTGGGTCGGTTATGGGCCCAAACCGCACGCCGAACCGAACCTTATCGGCAGGCCCAAATGCTAAACCGTGGACCTCCTTTTTAGGCCCATTTTCGATTTAAGTCGAAACCCGATTTGATCGGGCCGGGTTGGTTCGGTTCGGGTATTCGCCGAGGCCCAATAAAGGCAACAATTGAAAGCTTTTTTTTGTTTAGTTTTCCAGGCCCATTCAGTTTTTTTGTCAGATTTCAACAATTCAAGTTTTGACAGTTTCTGTATAGTTTTTCCAGTTTTGACAAATCAGCATATATGAAGTTTTCATCATTCAAATACTTAAAAAAACCTTAAAACCATAGCAAATAATCACCCACCACACATCTCCAAATACATAAATTAATTATTATTACAGTCCATAGCAAATTGTGAGAGTAATCTCAATCACAATTTGCATATTTGCAAAGTTCAAAAGAAAATCCAAATAAAAACAAATAAATTTCCATTACATATACACATACAATTCCATGAGTTGTTTCATATTCAAATCAGATTTGCACCTCTGCACAAAGAAAGAAAAAACAGTTAGTAAACATATGAATTAGGAACAAATACCATCATTCATTCGCAGTCACATATCAGATTCTTGTTCCAACTCCAGCTCTGCCTAATTTAACTACAAAGTTCAATAATAAAAGAAATCAGTGTGCCAGCTAATTTAACTACAAAGTTCACATATCAGCTATGTCATCTACCAGGTTAAAACTAAAGGAGTGGTCACTTTTATAAAGGGCCATTGATACCAAAACAGAGTACCTTACCATAAAGTGAAGAAACTCCCAAGAACCAAACAGGCACCAGCTACTCCGCTAGCCACCATTGATATGCCCAAGCCCCAGCTTCTTCCTATTGATATGCCCAAGAAAAAAATATCTCAGTAGGTCACGCTAAAGTGAGGAAGAAGGATGAAGATCAGAAGATGACCATGACAACTGACACAAAACGAAAACAATGAAGAGAAATTAAAAAATGAATGGAAACCTGGAGCGGGAGTGACTGAGAGAGCGAGATCAAGCGATTGAGAGAGCGAGAGCGAGATTGAGCGACTGAGAGAGCGAGATCGAGCCATTGAGAGAGCGAGAGCGAGATCGAGCGACTGAGAGAGCGAGATCAAGCGATTGAGAGAGCGAGAGCGAGATCGAGCGATTGAGAGAGCGAGAGCGAGATCGAGCGACTGAGAGAGCGAGAGAGAGAGCGAGAGAGAGAGAGAGAGAGAGAGAGAGAGAGAGAGATCGTGAGCGACTAAGAGAGAGAGCGAGAGCGATTAAGAAATCTGGAAAAAGCTGGCGGCGGATTTGGGGAGAGGAGGTTGAGAGTGAGAGAGACTGAGTGAAAGAGGCTGAAGACGGAATGACAAAAAAATGGAAGCCCCTCAAATGTTTAGGGTTTCGCCGGATCGAGTGTGGCAAGGAGTAGAAATGTCATAAAATTGACGAATCATCTGTTGACACTTGTATTATTTATTTATTTTAATAATATAATTAAAATATTCGGGTCGGTCCGGTTTTCGCCGGTTTGGATATAATTAAACCGGTCCAACCCGGTTTAGATCCGGTTCGGGCAGTTTTTTTCACCGATTTTAGATTTTTCAATATAAAAACTGAACAAAACCACCTTAGGCGGGCCGGTTCGGCCAGTTCGATCGGGTTTTCG
>NW_018921785.1:26607-37327 GCF_002207925.1 Prunus avium
AGAGAGAGAGAGAGGGAGAGAGAGAGAGAGAGAGAGAGAGAGAGAGAGAAATCATATTGTTTCTATTTTTAAATATTGGGGTGTTTTTGAGTTATTGTTGAGTTTGAATTTTTAAAAATGGGCCTATCAAATAGATTTTTTGGGTTTGAACTCAAAAATTATTTTTGAGTTTAATAAATTGGATCCAAGTAGGATACCAAACGGGCGGATGAGAGTTTCTTTTTTAATAAAAAAAAGAAACATAAGACTACAAGGTTCGCCTCTACGTAAACCACCACCCTAAAGATCCAAAGCTAAGGCCACCCAAGCTTGACAGAGTGCACCCATAAATGATAATCTTCAAATTGATGACCAAGTCTTACAAGAGCATTAGTTAGGAAATTCCCTTCACACAAAATGTAATGAAAACTCAATTGTTCAAGTTGATCTTGCAAAAAGGACATGTTCTGCATGACACATTTAATTATCTAAGGAGGGCAACAACGACCATTGAGCTATCCTTTCAGCGTGGCAAACTTTAAACTCTAAGAGCATCTCGAAAGGAGATGTTAAATCCAACGTGGATGCCAAATTAGCTAAAACAAACTGCATAAATCACTCCAACCGAACAACTTAATTTTGACGGGGAATGGTGTCGACCCTTCAAGCGTTATTTGCATTTAATTTGCAACTTTTTAAATCAAATGGCTCACAAAGCATTACATCCATATAAAAAATAAAAGACAAAATAAAGTAGGCCCATTTTGGCCCAGCCCATTGGGCTTAGCTTGGCCCGGTCCGATGGGCTTTCTCATGCCCTGTATATGGGCCGGGCTTGGGCTTTGAATTTTCTAAACAAGCTCGGCCTGTTATTTTCTCACACGTTTTTAAAGTCTAGCCCAAGCCTATTAAATTTGGGCTGGACTAAGTCCTGCCTAGCCCATTAACGAGGCCTATGTAGTATTGGGCCAGCAAAGGGAATACTATTTTGCCCAATTTCCCCAAAGAAAAAAAGACCCCGCTAGCAATTTTTTTTTCCGGAGCCAATCCCCACCCCCACCCCCCGCGCCCCCCCAGCCCTCTCTCTCTCCCACAACGCACGTCACAAATATTCATATTTGTTCTTGTGCTCAGAATCCTGAGAGAGTGCTCACTCTCACAGGACACAACACTTAGCAAAAACCACATTCCTTGTGAATTAGAAGCCACACTTCCGTCGTTGCCCTAACCCAAAACTACCTCTCTCTCCCTCACCGAAACCATGGGCAAAGCCGTCGTCTCTGACGAAGAAGGTAACCCAGCTTCATCTTCAATTCTCTTTTTCTTACCTCGCATACCTAAAATTAACCCTAACACTAGTCTCACGGCCTTTCTTATGATGTTTGTTCAGATGAGGTCGAGCTCGACGAGGACGAGAGGGAACCCCTTCACGGCGACGCAGTCGATGACCGGGATGGCGACGATGAAGAAGATGAAGACGGTACGGCCTTCTGTTTCTTCATTCGTTTGTTAAATGCATGAAGTTTTCTGTGGGTAAAATTTTTGAGCTCGATGTTGGTCAATATATGGGGGTTTAGTGGATCCATTGGTGAAATTGGGTTTGGGTTAGGGTTAGGGTTTCGGATTTTGTTTGTTTGCAAAGATTGGAGTGGTTTCTTTCGAGGAACTTTAGGGCAAGCGTTGGGGTTTGTATGGATGTCAAGAAATGTAGGGCAATGAAATGAACTCGTCATCAAGATTCTTCGTTTTCATTTAACTTTCCAATGTAATGATGACTGTTTCGTCTTTGCTTTATCCCTTGTATTTGTGTCTTTTATGTTGAAGATCACATTTTCGAAACTTGGAATTTCGTTAACGTGTTTGGTCATTGCTAGATATGTTTTTATTCCTATATAATGATTCTTTTTTTTTAATAGATAATTTCTATGTAATGATTCATCATTCATTTATACTTCCCTTTTCCTTATTTATTTTCTGGTTCATGTTTGTTTTATTTTGTTTTCCCCATGCTGTTGGATGTAGTATTTCACTTTTATTTTTAGTGTTGTTTTGTTCTTCGTCATTTTTCTTGACATCCGAACTTTGTCTCATCTGTTTATCTACTCTTAAGAGTTAACCATGGATCAATTTTTGAATTAGCTTCATCTATAACATTATTGTCATGATTGATTTTTGCAGAAGGGCCAGATGAATATGAGAAGGATGATTTTATAGTAGATGATGTTGATGAAGAAGAGGAGCAAGAGGAGGAAGAAGATAGGGCAGACAGTGATGAAGAGAGGCAGAGGAAGAAGAAAAGAAAGAAAAAGTGAATATTCTATACCCTGAGCTGTAATCTCTCTAAAATATGTGAAGCTTTTCATTGTGAAATGTCTGGAAACAAAAAATCTGGTTTGTTTAGTTTTCCTGACCTTGGACCTGTAGTGTTTTTTATTTCACATGAGACTACTGGAACTATGCGGTAACAAAAGAAAATTGAATTTCTTTGTTATAAGAGTGGTTTTCTTTTTCCCATTTGCAGATGAAGATGAACGCAATGTCAATGAAAATCTTCTTTTTATTTTCTTTTTCTTTTAAAATTGTGTAGCAAGAGGGATAGTTATTCATTTTATAACTTATTTTCTTCTCTCTTATATTCTAGAGAGGAGTATGTCCTTGATGAAGATGACTATGAGCTCCTAGAGGACAATAATGTGATTGCCCCCCGAAGGAAGGCTGTAAGCACTGTCCATATTTTCTTATGGTTCTGTTGAATTTGTAACTTAAGCATTTCTTTGTTTTTCAATGTACATAGTTTATGATTCGAATTCATTCTCTCTCTTATTTTTCTTGTCCAAACCTTTCCAGGGGAAATTTAAGCGGCTGAAAAAAGCTCAGAGGCATGGTGAGGGAGAGCCTGGTGGATTATCTGATGAGGAGGAGTTTGTTGGTAGTGGTAAAAGTGGAAGAACTGCGGAGGAGAAGCTTAAGCGTACCTTATTTGGTGATGATGAAGGTATATATATGCATGCATATGTAGAACTTGACTTGTAGGATAGTCGGTGTGTAAATTTGGTTTATTGTTGTTGATTATGCTGTGCCCATGTAGGTCCTCCACTTGAGGACATAGCTGAAGAAGAGGAACCAGCAGAAGCAGAAGATGATGGGGAAGTTGGTGAAGAGGATGAAATGGCAGACTTTATAGTTGATGAAGAGTTTGATGAGACTGGAGCTCCTGTGAGGTATTTTGTGCAGTTTGTGTATGCCCATGCCTGTGTTTATGGTTTGAACTGAATTTTCTAATAATTTGAATAATCAACTTGTTTTTTGTGGATGTTAATTCCTTGTTTAGACAGAGGAAGCTTAAAAAGAAAAAATCTAGGCAGGCACCAGGAGTATCATCCTCTGCTTTGCAGGAAGCCCATGAAATATTTGGTGATGTGGATGAATTACTGCAGCTCCGTAAGCAAGGTTTGGATTCCAGTGAATGGAGGGAAAGGAGGCTTGAAGATGAATTTGAACCAATTGTTCTTTCTGAAAAGTATATGACAGAGAAGGATGACCAGATCCGGGAGCTTGATGTTCCGGAAAGAATGCAGGTTCTTTGGCTTGCCCTTGATAATACTATAATATCCGGTTTCATGTCACATGAGCTGTATTTTATTATTTTCTTTGTAGATATATGAGGAAAGCACTGGTTCTCCTCCACTGGATAGAATTAGTATAGATGATGAGAGTACCTGGATTTATAATCAACTTGCAAGTGGTACAGTACATTCATTTAGCAAGACAGGCTTGGGAAATTCTATAAGCAGGGATGACATCATCAGATTTTTGGACTTGCATCATGTGCAGAAGTTGGACGTTAGTATTCTGATTAATGTTGGTGTATTTCTGTTAATTTATCTGATATTTATCTTATTAATGTGTCTCACTCCTTGTTTCCAGATTCCCTTTATTGCCATGTATCGGAAAGAAGAGTGCCTAAGCTTATTGAAAGATCCTGAACACCTTGAGTTGGAAGATGAAAGTCAGGATAAAAATGACAGGCCATCTGTACTCAAGTGGCACAAGGTACTTGTCATGGGATTTTTTAAAATGTGTTAAGCTGGCATAAGATTAAAGAACGAACAAGAAATATGTTTAAACTATTTACTTTTTCTACAAAGGTGCTTTGGACCATTAAGGAGCTGGACAGAAAATGGCTGTTGCTTCAGAAGCGGAAAAATGCTTTACAATCTTACTACAATAAACGATTTGAGGAAGAATCTCGACGTATATATGATGAAACCAGACTTAATTTAAATCAGCAGCTTTTTGAATCAATTATGAAGTCGCTGAAGGCTGCAGAATCAGAGAGAGAGGTTGATGATGTTGACACCAAGTTTAACTTGCATTTCCCTCCGGGTGAGGCAGGAGTGGATGAGGGACAGTATAAGAGGCCCAAAAGGAAATCACTTTATAGCATCTGCAGTAAGGCTGGCCTGTGGGAGGTGGCAAGCAAGTTTGGTTACAGCTCTGAGCAGTTTGGACTGCAATTATCTCTAGAAAAAATGGTAAGTTTGGTTTGTCTTTCACTTTCAGATGTTTTGGCTGACCCAGAGATATGAGATTCATGCTTAATTTGATTGTAGAGAATGGATGAGTTGGAGGATGCTAAGGAGACCCCAGAGGAGATGGCTTCAGACTTTACATGTGCAATGTTTGAGAATCCTCAAGCTGTGCTCAAAGGAGCTAGGCATATGGTATGTGTTAATAGTTTAGTAGTTTGTAGAAATATGAGCTCTATCATGCCTTGTCATAACGTCTGGTTATAAATCGTCTGATGTTTTTTTGTCCTTTTCCAGGCAGCTGTTGAAATAAGTTGTGAGCCATGTGTCAGGAAGTATGTTCGAAGCAACTACTTGGATATTGTTGAGTTATCAACAAGCCCAACACCTGATGGAAATGTCGCAATAGATGCTTTTCATCAGTTCGCAGGGGTGAAGTGGTTGCAAAGAAAGCCATTAAATAGATTTGAGGATGCGCAATGGCTGCTTATCCAGAAGGCTGAAGAGGAGAAGCTTCTCCAAGTTACTATTAAGTTGCCAGAAGACAGATTAAATAAGTTGATAAGCGACTTCAATGAGTACTATCTTAGTGATGGTGTTAGTAAATCTGCACAACTGTGGAATGAGCAGCGGAAGTTGATATTGCAGGATGCCCTTTTTAATTTTCTTTTGCCTTCAATGGAGAAAGAAGCAAGATCCTTGTTGACTAGTAGAGCTAAAAACTGGTTACTCATGGAATATGGAAAGGTTCTTTGGAATAAAGTCTCTGTGGGACCATATCAGCGGAAGGAAAATGATAGCTCAGACGATGAAGCTGCACCGAGGGTCATGGCTTGCTGTTGGGGCCCTGGGAAGCCAGCAACTACTTTTGTGATGTTAGATTCATCTGGGGAGGTGCTAGATGTACTTTACACGGGGTCCCTTACTCTACGCTCCCACAATGTTAATGATCAGCAACGAAAGAAAAATGATCAAGAACGTGTTTTGAAGTTCATGACTGATCATCAACCACAAGTTGCTGTCCTAGGAGCTGTTAACTTGTCTTGTGTTCGCCTAAAAGATGATATTTATGAGGTTAGTGTTACTACAGTAATGATCTTTTTTTGGCCGATATAGTGATATTTCCTAGTGCAAATAGTTTGATGAAGTCAGGTGAGGGGTTTTCTTATGATGGATTTTCTTTTAGTGTGTATATACATTTCATATTTTCATTATTACACTTCATGCTTATTTTGTTTGACTCTTGCCATTATCAGATAATTTTTAAAATGGTGGAGGAGAATCCTAGGGACGTTGGCCATGATATGGATGGCCTAAGCATTGTATATGGGGATGAATCTTTGTCTCGCCTGTATGAAAATTCTCGGAATTCATCTGATCAGCTACCTGCACAATCAGGTATTATGTTTCCAACCTTCTAAATCTCTTGTGTTCATGCAGATTTCTTGGTGTTGATTTTATTTTCTTGTGTTATCAGGCATTGTCAAGAGGGCTGTGGCTCTTGGGCGTTATCTTCAAAATCCGTTGGCAATGGTTGCCACACTTTGTGGACCAGGAAGAGAAATCTTATCTTGGAAACTCAATCCTTTTGAGAACTTTCTCACCCCAGATGAGAAGTATGCGATGGTTGAACAGGTCATGGTAGATGTCACAAACCAGGTAGGCCTTGACGTAAATCTGGCTATAAGCCATGAATGGTTATTTGCACCGCTGCAATTTATTTCAGGGCTTGGACCTAGAAAGGCAGCATCTTTGCAGAGATCATTGGTAAGATCTGGCGCAATATTTACTCGAAAGGATTTTGTGACAGCACACGGGCTTGGTAAAAAGGTGTTTGTCAATGCAGTTGGTTTCTTGCGTGTTCGGCGGAGTGGGTTGGCTGCTAGCAGCAGCCAATTTATTGATTTGTTGGATGATACAAGGATTCATCCAGAATCCTATGCTCTTGCACAAGAATTGGCCAAAGATGTTTATGATGTGGATGGTGGCAATGATGAGGAGGATGCTTTGGAGATGGCTATAGAGCATGTCAGGGATCGACCTAATTATCTAAAAAACCTTGACGTTGAAGAGTATGCTAAAACCAAAAAGCGTGAAAATAAGATAGAAACATTTTGTGATATAAGGAGAGAATTAATACAGGGTTTTCAGGATTGGCGTAAACAATATGAAGAACCAAGTCAGGATGAAGAGTTCTATATGATTTCAGGTGAAACTGAGGATACCCTTGCTGAAGGAAGAGTTGTGCAGGCCACAGTTCGCAGGGTGCAAGCCCAAAGGGCAATTTGTGCTCTTGAATCTGGGTTGACTGGTATGCTTATGAAAGAAGACTATTCAGATGATTCCAGGGATATTTCTGAGTTATCTGACAGACTGAATGAGGGCGACATCCTCACTTGCAAGATCAAATCGATTCAAAAGAATAGGTATCAAGTGTTCCTAGTTTGCAGAGAGAGTGAGATGAGAAATAACCGACATCAGAACACACAGAATGTTGATGCCTATTACCATGAAGACCGAAGAAGTCTACAGAGTGAGCAAGAGAAAGCTCATAAGGAGAAGGAGCTCGCAAAGAAGCATTTCAAGCCAAGGATGATTGTTCATCCTCGTTTCCAGAATATAACTGCAGATGAAGCAATGAAGGTATGTGGTTAATAATTCTTTTATTGATATCTGATGTTTCAGTTTATCTGTTTGATTGATTTATATTATGGAATTTGTTGTTGGTCATTACTCTTCTTTACCGAAAATAAAGTCGCATTGTTTTTTATGCTATGCCTCAACATGTAAGCCTCGTGGAGTTAAAGTTGGTTTGACCAAATTTTACAGTGCTGACTTCAATACTAGTTCTTGAGTATGTGAAGGAAGTGGTCTCTCATTTGAAACGGATTCTGAAACAACAACTTTTCCTTTGATTTTCCCTCCATATTTTCTACCATTCATGCTCCTAGTACTTGAATTATTTTATGCAGGATTGTTTATTGGTTTTGCTTTTATTTGTAACCTCTGTAGTCTAAGGTTTAGTTTTATTACATACTCTTTATATTATCTTGATCTTTGTAGTGGGTCATTTAGTGCTTGAATTATTCATATTCCTGAACCATTTGTCTTATGGAATAGTGTCATCTGTTATGTAACAGTTCTTGTCTGATAAGGATCCTGGGGAAAGTATTATTCGTCCTAGTTCTCGTGGGCCTTCATATTTAACCTTAACTCTCAAGGTTTACGATGGAGTTTATGCTCACAAAGACATAGTTGAAGGTGGAAAGGACCATAAGGACATCACGAGCTTACTCCGCATTGGTAAGACCCTGAAAATTGGGGAGGACACTTTTGAGGATTTGGATGAGGTTAGTATTTTAAAAATGATGTGTTCTAAGAGTACTGTATTCAGTTGTCTTACTTTTGTCACGATTTATAACTACTGAATGTCAATTGTTTTTAATTCTGAGTTTCTTTTGGCTTTTAGCCAATGTAATTGACCTATATACAATTTCATAATGCTTGAATCATGGTTGGTTAGAGTTTGGACAAGAAAGCACAGATTTAGTGTTATGGATTGCTGTAATTGTTGTTGAACTTGCTCATCAGAAGCTTAGATATTTTTGGAGTATGGGTTCGTAGAAATATTTGAACTTGTATGCTTATCTTGTTCTGAAGCAAAACAGTCATCATATGCTTGTTGTAGTTGGATGTTAAAAGGTGGTTGCTCATGCAATTTTACCTCTTGATGTTGAGGGATAGAAATCTGATGGAACACCATTGAATTGAGTACTGATGTGCCTGTTGACTAATTAAAAATGCAGGTAATGGATCGTTATGTTGATCCTTTAGTAGCTCACTTGAAGTCAATGCTAAATTATCGCAAGTTCAAGAGGGGCACAAAAGCAGAGGTTGATGAACTTTTGAAGATTGAAAAGTTGGAGTATCCTATGAGGATAGTTTATTGTTTTGGGATATCGCATGAACATCCAGGCACTTTCATTCTGACCTATATACGGAGTACAAATCCACACCATGAGTATGTTGGTTTATATCCTAAGGGATTCAAGTTCAGAAAAAGGATGTTTGAGGACATTGATCGGCTTGTAGGATATTTTCAGCGCCATATTGATGACCCTCAGCATGAGTCAGGACCATCAATTAGATCAGTTGCTGCTATGGTGCCAATGCGGAGCCCTGCAACTGGTGGTTCAACTAATGAGGGTGGTTGGAGAGGCCAGTCTTTTGACAGGGATCGGTCATCTACGCCGAGTTCACGAACAGGTGAAGTCTACCAAAAGAATGCAACAAGGATTTGCAACTTCTATGTTTGATGAGCATCAATATTTGCATGGGTGTAACTGTTTTGTTGCAATTCAATTAGCAGAATGGAAGTACCGAATAAAGCACTAAAAGCTATTAGTTAAAAATAGGTATTTATGCTGTAACAGATTAAAGAAAAAGGTCATGTTTCTGCATATAACTTGAACAATTTGACTAGAACATTGGCCCTACACTTGGAATATGGACTGCCCTTTATAGATGTTTCTTTCTGCACAATATGGCCAACTGAATGGAAAACTCTAATTAAGGTTCATTGCTCTATGGCTTTTGTGCGCATTTAATTAGCCAAGTGTTTTTTTTTTTGCTCTCATCCTCAGTTTGCTGGTTGGTTAGTTTTCATTTTGTCCCTGTTGTACTTTCTTCAACAAAATTTTCACATTGCCTTTGTTGGTTTAATTCTGTTGCCCTTCTGTCATGTATTATAGAGATACGCACTGATTATCTGTTTTATCCTGTCCGCAGTGACACCAGACTCATAGAATTCCTTGCTTCTGTTTCTATTTCTTCGTGTCTGATCCTTGCTTCCTTTATCAAGACTTAATTGACTTACTTTTTTGTGTTTAACTTTACAGGCCGAAATGATTACAGAAATGGTGGCAGTAGAGATGGACATCCAAGTGGCCTACCTAGACCATATGGTGGCCGTGGCCGTGGTCGAGGAACATATAACAACAGAGGAAATAGCACCGGCAATGAGAGGCAGGATTCTGGTTATGATGCTCCAACATGGGGTGCAGATTCCAAAGATAGGGATGATGGCTTGGGCAACTTTCCTGGTGCAAAGGTCCAAAACTCACCTGGAAGGGAAGCTTTCCCTGGTGGTTGGGGTGCTGGTGGAAGTGGCAGTGGAGGCAGCAGTTGGGGTGGTGGCAGTGGCAGTGGCTGGGGTCAAGGAAGTGGTGGAGCAGGAGGGTGGGGTGGAGCTGGTGCAAATGATGCTGCTGCTGATAATGGGACTACAGGATGGGGTTCAGACCCGAAAATAAAAGGTTCGGATAATGGGTCTTCGGGATGGGGTTCTGAACCCAAAAGAGGTGGTGGCGGTGGTTGGTGAAGAGACTAGTACATTTTGCCCCACCCTTAACAGTTTTCCCACTACCAATCTGTGAGGGATGGTTTGGAAGCTGCTCTTGTATATGGTTCTTGAAGCCCCTTTACCATATCTGACTCTGTTTGACCATTAAAGACACTAGTTTACCCAGTTATGCGAACTTGTAGGAATTTTTGCTGTGGCAAACAAATGTAATGGAATATATTTCTCGTCTGCCTTGTACGAATCTCTATATTATTAAATGCACTATAAATTTCTCTCTCTCTCTCTCTCTCTCTCTCTCTCTCTCTCTCTCTCATGACAAAAACATTTCTGAAATTTCCATTCCACAAAGCAAGTACTACTTCAGAGATTACCATGAATGAAAATTGTACATAGATTCAGGTGCACGGATAATTGTCATAACTTGTGTTGCGTTGGTGTGAAGTACAAGTTTTTAGAAAGGCTTATTATCACAAAAGGTCCCTAAGGTTTACGAAACTATCAGATTGCATCATTAATGTTTTTTTGTGTCACTCGTGGTCCTCAAGGTTAGTATGTATAATCATAAATGGTCCTTGCCGTTAGGTTCCGTCAAAAACTCCGTTAGTTTGCTGACGTGGCATATATACATATCACAAAACATCCCTAAGGTTTACACATCTATCACAAATGGTCCTTGCGAAATTTTTTAATTTTTTAATTTAAAATTCATAAAATTTTGGTTTTCTTTTTTAAATCTTATGAATTTTAAATTATTTTAAAATATACATTGTATTTTAAATACACATGACACTATATTATTTTAGATGTGGGCTCCACATAGATGCCACATCAACAAACTAATGGAGTTTTT